>BMAW01044884.1:545560-563067 GCA_019974015.1 Nephila pilipes
ATATATGTGGGATTGTAGTAAATACCCCGATCATAGAGGGCGCTGATCTGCTACTGAAGGAGCCCGCTCTTGAAGGAGAGTCGACGTGATCATCGGAACGAGGAAGACCGTAGCCGTAGCGCGTAGCGCAACCGCCGTAAGCAACAGCGCAGGCGGCACACGCGCGGCGCGCCGTATGCATGCAGCGCCAGCCTTTCGCGCGGCTTTCGCGCACGCGGCAAACCTTTTCGCTGCAGAAAAGCGCTGCGTTTGCAGCAGATCGTCTCCTTCAAAAATAAAACTGAAAGAAGAAGGATTCAAAAGAAACGGTAACAAGATTTTGATGAATTTGAACAGCATTTATCTCCAACCTCATCGTCTTTGGAAACAGCGTCTTAGAACATCATCGTCTTCAGAAATCACTATCGTCTGCTGAAGTATCATCCGTCCATACTTAGTCACTTCGTCTTGCTTTCCTTTTCTCTCTCTTTTTTTTCTTTCAACGTCTTCCAAAAAAATATAGATCTCAAATCCAGTCGTGTTTGGGGAAAATAGTCATAATCGAGAAAAAGTCACCAAATTGGTAGTCACAGTCTCATAAATATAATTGGATATAGTTTTAAGTTACGCACCATCTTCTTATAAATTCTGCACTAGTTTATAATCCATTGATTCATGTTTGTAGAACTTTCAATGAATTTTCAGTGATTTGTACGATACTTATGTAAGGTACTTAGTCTCTTTAGATTGGATGAAGCTTCCTTTTTCTTTCTTTTTTCTTCTGTTTACTTGAACACATTTGCACACAATTAGCTAACCCAAGTCTTTTCAAAATCTCCTTTTGTTTTTTTTTCAAGCATCTTTTCGTAGATTGTTACTCTGTTTTCCAAAATTAGCTTGAAATTCGGCTTTAATATTTCTTTTGATTTTTTCCGTATGCTTGGTATTCTACGCTGAAGAACAAGTTTTCTATAATTCCCTGTTTTAAACATTCAGTTATTTGATATCAACAATCTTATTTTCAAAAAAAAAGGTAAACGTCGCGGTCGTTGATATATTGGCTCGTATTTTAGTTAAAATGTTTGAATTCTATGTTAGTTGATTTAATCTTCTTCAGTTTGATAATTAATATAAGATTGACGCACTTCATCTTTATTCTAGATTTTTGAAATATTATAACCTATATTTTCTTCAATTTCATCACAATTAACATTAACTGGCAAAATCGATGAAATAATTGTTTTCTTCACACGAGACTTATTTTTTATTGAAAATCATTTTCATTTATTGAAACTTCACCTTGCAAAATTACATCAAGTCCTATAATAGCAGTATGCACGGTATAGCACCATTCTCACGACACATATATCAATTGACATGAAGTTATCTATTTGTATCTCTCCGTAAATATACCTGTAGGTTTATTTTACAATCTCCTAATACGTTTAAAATTTGGTACTGGTGAACACAAATAACGCTTTTCCATACCTGTGCCGTAGCAGCAGCTGCAGTACTATGTGAATTGCCTTTGTTACCCGGCAGAGCATTTACTTGGTATGTTGGCGAAATTGCTCATTTAGAACGTTTTACTTGGTTCGAACATTCCAGCGCTGCCAGGAACGGCATGCAAGCATTTTATTGCCCTTGAGCAGAAATTTGACCGTATCCTTTACCGGTAAACCGTTGGCCAGCTACGGTCGCATTGTTGATAACGCGGTACCATTATACAGGTTTGCTGCGCTAAAATTATGGCTACTTTTTTCTCCGCCGTCATTTTTTTACCTTTCGCCAAATGCTGGTTTTCGCGTTCACCGTCTGTACGCTTGCAACTGGTGGCTGCATTTCGCCATTTGTGCATAGCCTGTACGTGGCGTATGCTAGTGCCATAAGTACGCTTCGCTGCTGTTGCCGTACGCCGCTGGCCGCATATCATTAATAGTTTTTAATTTAGACTTAAAAATTAAGTCATTTTATAAGATTCAAAGCAGTAAATTTCTTATTCTTTCCGTATTTTTGTATCGCCATCAGTATCAAAAAATAAACTTATACAAGTTTCATTTTTCTTTCTTGAGATTCTTAAGTGCATTGCCTACTACATTAATATCCATCAATCTTCATGTTAAGCAAATAAGAATAAATCTGACTCACCTCAAAGTCTTGAATTTATCGTAGTCAGCACACAGTTATCCACACTTTTTTATTTCAGTTCAATGTTCTGAACAATCATGAGTCTACACTCACGATTTTTATATCCTAATCCAAAGATCCTAATGTGCTTACATTCAATAATGCTTACTCAATCCCTATTTCTATTCTAATCGTATGCTCATATCCTTATCCTAATCCCTTCTGATTTGTGGGATGGCCGATATTACTAAATAATACATCAAAACTTAGATTAGTACACGGAACATTTAATATTGACGTTTTCACATGAACATAGAACAATTTATACTGGGCGAGACATTTCACAATAACATTTAAAAAGCATTAAAACAATGCTCTTCAGCGTCTTAATAAATCATATATATATATATATAATATATATATTTATATATATATATATATATATATATATATATATATATTATTGTAAATAAAAGTATAAATTCATTTTTTTCATCATTCTTTTATAAAAATATAGATTAAGGTTACATACATAATTCGATATGCATGAAAAATCCGATTAGAGGTTGTATCCCTCTAGTGTTGTTATTATTTTTGGACAAAATAATTAAAGCTGTGATAGGATACAGGAACAAATAATATTTAATATTCGATATGTTCCATACCACGATACAGGATACAAAAACATTTGTAAAACACCGATTCTAGAATACATCACATCATCTTACAAACAAAGACTCTTTCTTCCTTACATAGTGCGCGCGATCCTCTATAACCCCGTTGAGAAAAGAAGGGGAATTTCCCTCCAAAAGAACAAGTAGCGCCTTCTGGATACCGTTTAATACTAGAGGAAAGGTAGTGTTAAATTGCGGTGTTACAAGGTATTTTTTTTATTATTATTTGTTTGTTTCTTTTAAGAGAAATTTACGTAGACATGTCGCGTCCGTTTCCGTGTCGATGGGAATCTTAACATGCATCCACAAATTTCCGTGCATAAAATTAATCCTACGGAGTTTCTTATTACCGCTCTCAAATATAGATTATTTATATTTTAATTCCAAAGAATAAAGTGCATTTAAAAAGTATAACGAAAGGAACGTTTCACTGCAGTTATTATTATTATTATTATTTTTTGAAAAAATTCTAAATTTTGTAGGTATTTTCAAATATTCATTAAAGATCTAAAAACTCACATCCGACGCACTAAATTGATCAGAAAAACCCTTTCAATAATATCATTAAAAAAGTAATTCCAGAGAAATCATTTTTAAGCTCTTTCAAATGCCTATTTTTAAAATTAATTTCACTGTTTGTACGAGTAATTTTAGTAGTCAACAATGCAAACTGGAATAAAGGAGATAAAAATAGGACTCATACTGTCTCCTCTGTGCGTCATCGATAAATACGATTTACAACTCAGATGACGAATTGTCGAGGACAGCGAATTTTTCCTAGGATCTGTAGTATTTAGAAGATTTATATCAATCATGTAATTTGCTCAGAAAGTTTGTCTAGTTTGCTGTATAGATATCTCTGTGATAATTCACAATATATTTAAAACGATTTCTATGGTTGCAAAAAAAAAGGTTTTTATTTTTCTACGTTATTTTTACTAAAATTAAATAGGAAATACTTTAGACAAATTATGTTTTATTCATTTTTAAAATGAACAATATATATCTTTAGATACATCGTTAATATATCAGGGCAGTTATTGTGAATCGGTTATTCCGTTCTTTGTTTACAATTGAAAAGTATATGTTTTTTCCAGTATTTAATTGTGAAAATGATTTAGAAGGGTATAACAATATTGCAAAATAGAGCAATAAATCAGCTGCATTGCTTTCTAAAAAATTCACAATAGAAACAGGGGTTTCACCAAAATATACATTCGAATGAAAAATTAAATTTTTATTAGTATGGTACATGTACTTATAAAAGTTCTCTTTCCCATCTCTGCTTTACTCGACTACTAATAAGATTAGATGCTAATCAGCTAGTTTGCCGCTTCTGCTCTGTATCATATGGTAAAAGTTTATTAAGAACAATTAGAGATTTCAAGAATTTGAATTTAAGAAAAAAAAAAGTAAATTAGAATTTAAGGTAGATAAGTTTAAGCTATGGGGGGTTAGTAGAAATGTTTCAGCAAAACTGCAACCATCTCTACAACCTCCACAGTTGGGGGGAGAAGGTAAGGGAAGCTTTATCGGCTATCAGCGAACTTTTGTCAGCGAAGATTTAGCACTTATTGATAAAATGAATATACGGTGGTTTGAGAGGTTGAGACCATTTGGTAGTTTTGCATGCGAAATTTTGCTTTAGGTTTACTTCTGTAAATATTTCTTGTGCTCTGATTATGGGATTTTGATGGTTTTCAATAGTTGTGAAAATATTTCGAGAAAGTTTGGTGATGAAATTTTCTATAGTTTCAATTTGAAGGTCATTGAGTATGACAGAGTTCCTGACGTACCACGGAGTGTTTGACACGATTCTAAGAATTTTTTTGGAGCGTTTGAATTTATTTCAGATGGGTTGAGGCTGAACCGACTGGGGAGGCGTAGGTGATAACTGGGCGCAAAATTTGCTTATAGAGTAGAACTTTGTTTTTGAGAGAAAGTGATGAATGTCTTCCAATTAAGGTGATGCAGAGATGAATTTTGTTCCAAAATTTATCTTTTAATTGTTTAATATGTTTAGAGTAGGTTAATTTTTGATCAAGGTGCAGACCCAGTTATTTAACCACCAATACCCAACTGAGTTCTTCGTCGAAGAGACTGAGGTTGTGTGGGTTTTTTTTTTTTTTTTTTTTGTCTTCCTTTGTGAAACAGTATTGCCTGTGATTTTTCAACATTTATTGCTATTCTCTAGTGTGTAAGCCATTTCTCGAGGGTGTGAAGGTAATTTTGAATAGTTTTTAATGTTAGTTTGGTGTTGTAGCCCTGGGCTAACACCGCAGAATCATCCGCAAAAAGGTATGTGCTAACACTGGCGTGGTGTAGGAAGTCATGGATGTACAAATTGTACAAATGAGGCGAGAGGGCTCCTCCTTGTGGAGTGCCCGCATGAATTCTGCGCAGGGTAGAGTGCTGTTTGTTTATCCTGACTCTGAAAGTTCTATTTTTTGAAAAAGTGGTAGATGATTTTAATAATGTAATTTGGAAAATTTAGTTTAATTAATTTAAAAATAAGTCCGTCATGCCACATTTTATCAAAGGCTCTTCTCACATCTAAGAAAGCCCCGATTGTATGACGTTTTAGGACAAACTCTTCGTTGATGATATAGGTTACCCTTATGAGTTGATGTGTTGTTGAGTGACCTTCCCTAAAACCGTATTGCTCCGGGGGGAGATAGTTTGTGACTGAAATAATTTTTAATTCTGGCCAGTAATATTCTTTCAAAAACTTTAGCAGTGTTGCAGAGCAGACTAATTGGTCTGTAACTCTGTGGTAATTTATGATTTTGCTGAGGTTTGGGGAGCATTATGACGCTAGCGTTTTTCCAGCAACTGGGAAAGTAGTTATGAATTAAGCAATTGTTAAAAATTTTGGTGAGGTGGGTTAAAGCATTAAGAGGGAGTAGTTTAAGGGCATAGTTGGTAATGTTATCTGGCCCTGAAGTCTTTTTGTTTGGAAGCTTTTTGATTATTTTGCTGATTTCGTTTGGATTGGTGAGAGGCGGTGGGGTGTCTAAATTTTGATTGTTAAGGAGATTTTGAACTAAGTCCCCCCCCCTCGTTCGATAGTATGATCGTCGTATGGTTCACAATTTTCTGTAAAGGTGTCTTCAAGGATGTTTTTGAAGACTTCAGCCTTCTCAATATCCGTGTAAACAATCCCTTGTTGACCATGAAGAGGAGGAATGTCAATTGGTCTTCTTGAAATGTTTCTTTGCATGTTATACAGAGAGTTATCCTCTGGGTTTAAATTTTTGAGTAGGTTGTTCCATGATTTATTTTTGTGGTTTTTAATTAGATCTTTGATTTGCCTTTGAAGGGAGTTCATTTCTCTTTTGTAGATAGGATCTCTTGTTGATTGGAATCTTGAGCGAAATCTATTTTTGATTTTGATAAGTTCTCTGATGTCTGGGGGGAGTCTGAGATGAGCAGTATTAATAGTTTTAGTAACACTTGCTGCGTTGATCGCTTGAGTGATTTTGCTGTTGAAATTTTGGATGACTTCATCGATATTTTTAGCATCAATTTTGGGATTACTTTCCATGTTTCTAAAAATGTTTTCTTGGAATTTAATCCAGTTAGCCCTTTTCATGGTTCTGAGAATGGGGGGGGGAGTTGTTGAGGAGAAGATCAATGATTACCGGGTTATGGTCATTGCTAAGTTCATTAATGGAATCAATATCGTCAAGAACAAGATTTTTTGCAAATGCAATATCAAGAACTGAATTATTTGGATTATTGGTTGCAAAATGGATCGGAGCAATAGGTGCAAATATTTCAATGGAATTATTCAGTGCCTAATCGTAGAGGATTTTACCGTTTCTGTTGGACGGTCCCACGTTTCAATAAGAGTGTTTGGCGTTGAAGTCCCCGAAGAGTATAGCTTTGTTGTTGTTTAGGTAAAAAGTATCGAGCTCCTTGGTACTAATGACGCCGTGAGGAGGTCTGTAGAGGCATGCAACGGAGATAGTGCTATTGTCATTAAGACGCAGTTTGATGGTAGTGTTTTCGAGAATGTTGGTGGTGTTATCACAAGTATAATGATGAATGGGATTTTTAATGAATATAGCTGTTCCCCCAACCCTGTGTGTTAATCTGTCATTTCTATGGCATATGTAGTTAGTTATTTTAATGTTTTCAGAAGGTCTGAGGTGAGTTTCTTGGATCCCGATAATATTGGGATCGTGTTCAGCAACCGAGTTTTTAAGCTCGTCGAGTTTCCCTTTAACTCCGTTAGCGTTCCAGCTTAAATTCTCAGACTTCTTATGTTATTGTTGTGCTTACCCATTTGATGTAGGTTGAATTTGGCTCTGAAGAATTTGGAACATACTGCTCATCTGTGCCATCATTTGGGACATTTGAAGCATTATGGCCGATTAGTTTTGGGAGTTTGTGTTTCCCGAGTTTTGGATTGTTTGTTTATTGTTTTGGGTAGCTTGTAATTTTTTTCTCTCTTCCCAAACGTTTATGACTGGTTTTGGTTTGTAATTTTGATGGTTATGTGGGCAACCGGAATAGTTTGCAGGAAGCGGCCCTTCACAGAGCGCCTATTTAGGTGGAGTTTTGGAACATTTTTGGCAGTCTTTGGTTAGATGTTTTTCACCACATTTTAGGCATTTAGGTTCTCTATTACAGATCCTACTCTGGTGATAGAACTGCTGGCACCTGTAGCATTGAGGTGGCATAGTATTTTTTTTCAGGGCTTCAATTTTGATTCTGAAGTAGCCTATATGCTCGATATTGTAAATGCCTTGATTAACAGGATTTTTGTTGAGTACGACTAGGAAGAGAGGCATGTTCCGGGATGTGCGTCGACTTTTTAGCAGGCTGATGTGTTCCGGGATGCGTCTCTGGTTTTTTATTTCTTCAATTATGTCTTCTAGGTTATAGTCAATTGGCAGGCATCAAATTGTGACTTTCAATTGCTTCTGGTTCTACATTTCAAATGTATGTGATTTGAGTTTTTTAACGGAGATGAATTTTTTTATTTTTCGATGTGCGTCGATTGATTCGGGAAAAACTTTAAGTTTTCCGTTTGTCATTCTGGCCTGTATTTTCGCGCCGACAATAGCAATAATTTTGTCCAAAAGGGCTGGTGCGTTTAGAGATTCATCAATCATTATTGGTGGGACTCTTTTTTTTTTTCCGACAGGTGTTGATTCGTCATTTTCCTCGCGGCTTTCATTAGTTAGGGAAATAGCCTTTTCATTTTGAATTTCAGGAAATTCTTCAATTTCTAATGTTTCTTTTTTTCCCCCTCAACTTCTAAGGCTAAAAATTTATTTTTAAGTTCAACAGGAGTTTGTAAGTAAAATTTATCATCGGTTTTACTCTTTTTTTCCTGCGACTTTTGAGGAGAGATTTTAGTTCTTTTAATTTGATTAATTTTAGCGGTGGGCGTTTTTTGAATTTCAGAATTTGTTGACATTACTTTTTCAGAATTTGATGTTACCAATTTTTCGAGTGCGGCAAGGCTTTCTTTTAAAATTTGTACTTCGTTGTCTTTGGTTTTAATATGCTGTTGCATTTCTCTAAAACTGATTTTGTTAAGTTTTTTAGAGCATTTTAGAGCGAATCCCCTAATCAGAGCTTTTTGTTTAGAGAGTCCAAATTTTTTATATTAACTTCACAAATTTCAAAAATTAAGTTATCGAGAGATTCGCTCATATTAAAGCATTCTTCATATTGAGTTACATTATCAATTGCAATCCTAACTTCACTGACATTAAATTCGCTAATGCGCAATAAAACATCACTTACCTCCTTTTCTGTGGAGTTCATTTCTTCGTCGGAATAGACTGGTTCCATTCTGATTTCCTAATTTGTTGTAAAATCCAAGGTTATCCAAATTTGATATATTTACGCACGTGCAAGCAGAAGTAGAGATTACTCTACTTTAAAAAACAATTAAACGTTTAAACCCAATAAAAAGGGTTTGGTGGTTAGTAATAACCACTATAGAATACACTGCGGCAAAATTTCAATCCTCAAATGTCACTGGAAAATCCTCAAAATGTCGAAGGAGAGCGATTGGAAAAAAATGTTCATTCGAGCGTCGCCGCAGACGTTGAAAAATATAGCCACTGCTTAGCGCCAGCCCGCGGCCGGAGAAAGAGCACTCGTCGCAGAATATACGAAGAACAGTTGTTCTTTTCAAGTTCCTTGAGAATGCACCAAAAAAAAAGTATCACAATGAACGTATCGAAAAAAGTATCAAAAAAGATAAGGCATATCACGAAGTTTGTTTTCTTGAGAAAATCAAGAATGCCAACATTCAACTCCGAAGTCGCAAAAGGAAGAGGATTGTTTCACTTTACTCGAGATTGATTAGTTTAGTCATTGCCAAACTATAGTTAAATAACCTAAATTCTATGGAATTATCCTAGTATGAATGAAGCGTATGTTTTCATTGAGTGAAACAAGTGATCGCAAGGAATATTAAGGGAACAAAGTTCGGGTACATTTCATTTCTAAAATGTTATTCCCTACTCTTTCTTAAGAATTGAATGTTCTCAGATGAATTCCCCCCCCCCCTATTTAAATAAATGCAAATTAACAGAGAATATTAAGAAACATTTATTACGAAGAAATCCAATGAAAAACTTTCATTTTTCCAAATGCTTTAACTTTATTTTTAAAATGTATCAATTTGACATATTATTATTTTTTTGCGTTCCAAATATTTTTTTATAATTTTATGATTTTTTTTTTATGTTGGTTATTTAGAGGACTGCTGAAAAAATATGTATTGCATCATTGAACTACAAGGTTATCTTATCAGAGCTTTTTCTATCCGTCGTCGAGCATTTTTGTAAGAATACTTTGATCCAAGTATAATTAACTTAAATCCTATTATATTCTAATGTTACTTAATTTGGAGAAATGTTTCGTTATTTTTTTTTGATATAATTTCGGCTCTTAAGCATCAAAAAAATTTCAGAATACAGAAAATCAAACATTTGGCGCCATCTATGAATCACATTCTAAAGCAGAAACTTAACCGAAAAAAACTTTATTTTTAGATTTTGTGTAACATTTGTTTGAACAAGTAAATTTAAAAAAAATAATAAGTAAATATATACTGGGAGGAAAAAGCTCGTTGACTTATCAGTGTTCATAAACAAACAGCATCAGACAATTATCGAGTGTATGTCTCACTTAATTTTATTCAGTCAAAAAGTTACATGCGATTTCATTGTAATTTTCTCTTTGGAAGCTCAAATTCTTACTTCAAAATTTCTTTTACAACACAAAATAGAAGAAAGTGTTTTATCAAATATTTATATTTACGTATTGTAAATTTATGGCATTTCCATTATATGTTAATATATAAAGGAAATGCCATAAATATATTTTGTTTAAAAAAAAATGAGTGATTACAACCATTTTCAATAAGAATTAAGTGAAAATGAATTATCTTCAGAGCAATTTCTAAATATGAAAAAAAATAATAATAATGAACTTCAATTTTAGTTTGTATTTAGCATAATAAAAATAAATTGCCAACCATTAACGAGCCTCCGTGGCGCAATCGGCTAGCGCGTTCGGCTGTTAACCGAAAGGTTGGTGGTTCGAGCCCACCCGGGGGCGTGTGAATTTTTTAGCCGTCTTGAACAAAAGCTTCTATCTAAAAACTTCAGTAATTAATTTCTTCAGTCAAAAATTCAGATTGATAGCCGTCAGTAATCAAAATTCTTACTATTAATCTCATTGAAAGAAACATTTTATTTTGAAAGTCACTAAATGAAATATTCTTCAGAGAAAGAATATTGAAAGTTTATATTTTGTTTGTCAGAAATCTTTGAATGTAATTTACCTTTACCATTTCATAAATAAATAATTCGTAAAATTTTCTAATTCTGCATTAAAAATATTAGGTCAACCTTAAAGTTCTGTTCATTTGTTAAAAAAGTGAAAGAAAATAATATATATTTCCATACATTTAATATTTATTAAACAATATAATTTTCGTCATCACGAATGATCTCTTGCTAGCATTATCGTAATTTCTAAATACCATCCTGAAAAATACCTTATATTTGTTGGTGAAGAAAACTAGTAACGCTTGGTTGGCATCTGCTTCGGTTTTGAAGATATTTTCCCATGTCAAATTTCCAAACTTTGAATGCATCCTAATAAAAAAATATGGCTAATTTTTTTTAAAAATATTTAAATAATCTGTAATAAAATGGAATTCTCAGCTTGGATTCAAACCAATAATTTTGAAATTATACATAAATTTTAAGTTCCTTAAATTACTATTTTTATAAAAAAAACCAGGTTAATAAATATTTTTTGAGAAAATTCAACAGTTTCGAAAGAATACCAGGTTATTTTTCTAAATATCAATTAAATTATTCAATATCTTTAAATTCTATATTTAAAATATGCCTCATGTTCTCAAAAGTTATAAGGAAAGTGAAATATCCCCGTTTTTCTTAAAAGATATAAATTTTGTAAAAGTTTTAAATCATCCGGTAATTAATTTAAGCTTTTTAATAAAGGTTATATATTTAGAATTCTCTCCGACTAATATCAAACAATACGACCCAAACTTAGATCATATTTTCAAACAGAAAAATACCTTAACATTCATGTACTTTTGACTCATAAATCCATCCATCATATATTGCTTTCCTTGAAATTCAAAAGATTTCATAAATTCATAATTGCAATTTAACAGATAAAGTTGAAATTTCAGTGTTATAGTACAAGAGACGAAATACATATATTTTAAAGCAAAAGGGAAAATGTGTGCGTGGGGTATGAACATTTTTCTTTTCAGGTTTTATTCTTTAAAATTATACAGACAGCCTATTCAATACAATTTTTTAAAAATATCAAGGAAAAAACTTATTCAATGTAAAATACAACAGTAGCTAATAAAAATGTTATATTACATTGTATGCAATTTAATTTTGGTTCGTTATTTCTGAAAAATATACTGTTTCATACAACAGTAAGGATTTTTTGTGAAAATATTTAAAAAAAATTAGTAATTATTTATGGAATCATAATCTGATCCTTTGAAATATGAAAATATTTAATTTGTTTCTATGAAGTTAGAAATTTAAACTGAATTCAAGGAAAAAAATAATGTATATCCTGCTAATTTCATTAACATAGTATTAGATTTTTCCAAAAGGAGGGGGATTCAAAACAAGTTTTTTAAATATCTTTCTTTCATGGATAATTTGCAGCAATATATTGCATTTGTAAATTAAATAAGTAAGGTTCTAAATTTGGGGTTTCATTTAATAATTCTTCAATTATTGATTTATGCATCCATATTAGTAGAGAATACTTTCTAGAATAAGAATTTCCTCAGTGCTTATAGCATTCTCTAAGAATGAATACTAGTCATTTACACTTTATAAAAGACTGAATTTCGTATTTTCAACTATTACTATTTTGCCATAAACGAATTTTATAACTTCATTTAAATACATTTTTAATTTTCTTTCTATGAACTTTTTATTCATTTTTTCTATATTGAAAAAATTTTACGTTAGAAATACAAAATACATTTTTTATAGGAGTCGCTAAAATATAATGCTAAGAATTTTTTATAAAACAAAAGAACAATTATTCAGGTAATAATCTGGCACCTATAAATATTTTATGTTTCAATAGCTTCTTTAACTGTAATAAATGTTCCGTTACAAAATTACCTGCAAGCATTCAAAATCATGAATTCAAAAATCAAGACATTTTGTTTTTCTTGTTGAAAGAAAAAAATTTTTATATTGAAACAAGTTTAAAAGCTTTCAAATGTCTTAGTTTTGAAAATACAGATTCTAGCAATGCTATTAGAAGTACCTACAACCATGGGTTGGTTTTGATTCATAAGAAATCGGCTAATTCTACACCAATATGCAATCAGAAAATAAAATTTTGAATTATCAATATAATTGCAACTACCCATAATTTACCTTCCATTTATTAAAATAGAATACTTTAGAGTAGATAATTACATTTCATTTATAAACTAGAAGATTAATTTTCATATGCAGTAAAAATTACATAAAAACTTGCATTTATTTTTATATTAATATGAGGGTAACACTGAAATACTTAAGACAAGCACAGAAAAGTATTTAAAAAAATAATCTGTAATGTACATAAAAATGAGGTTTCAGTTTCACAGATAATTTATACAACCAATAGTAAATTAACTGTCATAGTGAAAATTTTTGAAATAAAAGTAAATGGAGGGAATGTTTTTAATATGTAATTTTGTTCAATTTTATTAACATCACACTAGAAGCAACACGAGGGCTATCGGCGAAGGACCTCGTAATTTTGAACCTCAGTCAAGTGACGAGGACGACATCTGAGCTGGTACCCCCTCTCCTAATTTCCACACTGCACCAGCAGGACTTTGGATCCTGACAGATTTAATGCTGGGTCTTCAGTGGCATTAAGGCTCGAACCCGCAACTCGACGAAAACCTCCGGCCACAAGTCCGAAACCACGACCACGAGGCTATCATGGCTTATTTTAATATGTACTATGATTTTAAAAAAGGGGCTAAATCAAGAAAAATGTATTCAACAATTACAATCAATATATAGAAATAATGCTCCATCTTGTACTGTATTCAGATGATTTATAGAAATTCATAAAGGTTGAAATTCTTTTCAGTAAGAATACCTTTGTCAGCTGCAGTCACAGGAACTGTGCCAGCCATATAAAAGATGTTAATCACTCGCTAACTACCAAATGATAGGAACTAAATTTGGATATGCCATTATATATAAAATTATGTATGGATTATTGCATATGAAAAAATTAGTTTGTCACTGGGTACCCCACAATTTAACAAAACATGAAAAGAGAAATCTGTCAGAATCATTAAAAAAAAAACCCTTAAAATTACTAAAAGGTGGACACTGCATTATTCCTAAAATCATAACAAAGGATGAAATGTACATACCATTTTCAATGTTCTAATGTCAAGAAAGTTAAGTTGGGTCTTTGAAAATGAACTCAAGCCAATGATGGAGAAAAAACAAAAAGCAATGAAAAAAGTAATCTAAACTCAGAAGTAAAGGACAGATAAAAGTCATTTAGCTAGAGGGAGAGAAGATAGTTACAGCAAATTGATACATCATTGTGTTTCAGAAATTTATCTAGAAAATGTTAAGAGGACTCAAGCTTCACCATAATGCATCTTCTCAATAAGCAAGATTGAGAGTTAAATTTCTCGAACATAAAAATAAAAAAGTTACGGAAATCCATTAAAATTTTGTCTGAACTTGTGTGTGATTTATAAGCTATACTTCAACCTAAAAAAACTTAATGTAGATGCTATTTTCATAATAAAGATAAGGTTACAAAAGCATATTTTTCATCAATTCAAGATATTACTGGTTTGAAACATTTCATTTCATCAACTGAATTACATCAATGCTACAGGAAACTATTTTAAACACTCCTAAAATTTGACAAATATAACATAATATTTTAAACACTCCTAACATTTAGCATATCTCAAAAATTTCAGAACTAGTTGCAATTCAAAAGGAATTTGCATTTTAGATTTGGTTTATAATTAAAAATTCCTTTAATTAAAAGTCATCAAGTTTGATTTCTTTATGTGAAATTGGACGCATCTATGATTTATTTTGAAGGGAACAGAGGGTTTAAGCCTCCTGAAAACCATTGCAACAAACCAAAATTAAATCAATATATTATATTGTAACTAGGAACACTATACTTATACTAATTCAGATGTATTGAATTCAAATTTGAATGAAAGTCATCAGTTAAGAGATATATTGCAGAATAAGGATTTGAAAATTAAACTTACATATATAAGTATATTTTTCCCACAAATTTCTTTTAATATTTCATTTATATCATAATTTATTACTTTTACTAAATGAGGAATACAGATAACCTCATTTTGGCAGGTTTGAGCTCAATATTTGGAAATTGTTAGGTATTTAAGTAAAATTGAAAGGAACAAAAAAATGCAATAAAAATAAGTATAGTTATGAGCATTTATTCATAAATGCATCGTCAAGTATAATGGTTATGTAGAATTACAGTTTATATGCTTAAAATGTTTTAGTTACAAAAACAAGCAAAAAATTTAGTTACAAAACTTCATGCAAGAGGAAAGTGCAGTTAAAGTGTTTATAAAACAATACATATACAAATCTTAGGTATATAACAACAGCCTGATGATAGAAAAATTTTGCAATTCTGTTCAATAATTACTTCAAGCTTGCTTTAAATGAAAAAATGGACATGACATTAAACTGAAAAAGTTCGTCATACATTATATACAATAGCAGGGCATACTACATTTTTCTATTTTTTATCTGGCCACTTCTAACTGTGTTTTGGTAGATTTCACAACTTTTTCTTCATCAGTATTTTGGAAATCCTCCTATAATAAAATAAATAACATACTTATTAAACATTAATAAAAATAAGATAAAAAAAACAGTTTCAATCAAAATTAAACACACAGTTTTGATTAAGAATAAGATTCAACTTCTAAAGAGTTGTTAATATACACTACAAGATATAGGGAAGATAAAAGATTCAACTAGATAGATTTTCTTGAAGATGTGTTGAGTGCTCCAATTCTCTGAAGAACATATATAACACATTGAAGAGTAAAAAGTGATCATGATTCCAAAAAATTAACACAGTTTAGTGAATTTAATAATTCATAAACAGTCTACACATAAACTAAATTTAAAATTATCTCTTGAGGATACATATGTAAAAAAAGCTCTCTTTCAGAGTTAAGATATGTAGTTGTTAGCTATGACATATTTAGAAAAATCAGTACATCTATGTTAATCACCAAAATAAATGCATTCTTTACATATATTCATGATAACATGAATATAAAGATAGAAAAGTCAATTATTAACACAAAAAAGAAATTAAGAAATATATCTCATTTTTTTTCTTGCATCACATCACACAATTTTTAAATAACCCAAAACTTATAGAAAAATATATAAAAAATTAAAGCATTTTCAAAACAATGTTTATAAAACCACTACAAATTATTTTAAATATTACATATATTATAATAAACATTTCAATGAATGCATTCCCCCAATTTAATTTTAAAAATCAAATTTTGAATAATTACCAAATTATAAATGACTTTTACAACCAAAGAACAACTTGGACAAGTAGCTACCTCCTCACCATTTGCCAGATCCTCCTTATTGAAAAAAAAAAAAAAAAATATTACAAACATTAGTAATATATTTTTCCTTCTTGAATTCAAATTATACAAGAGATGTGAATGTAATCAAATTCTTACAAAATTCATCACATAGTCAATTTATTTATTAAATTTTCTGAAAAAATGCCATACATACAAATATTTTGAAAATAAAACAGACATATGATTAATGATATCTCCAATTCCTTTTGTAGGTATAATGAAGAAATGAGAGAAGATGAAGTTTATAATATAATTGCATAACAATAATTGGTAATACAGTAAATTTTAATTATAGGAATCAAATGTTAAAAAATCTTATTTGATTAGAAGATTTGTTAAAACAAAAATAATTTAAATGCATTTTACTTATTTTGCTGCATCAAGTTTGCCTTTTATGATATACAGAGAAACAAGGATTCTTTCACTAAATGTTGATAAAATATTAATTGGAATGTTTGAAAAATCTTTTAAACCTTCCTTTTTGGGAAAAAAATAATTTATTACAAGGATTACTCCTCTCTCTCTCTCTATATATATATATACTTAATCACTAATTATTTTTCAAGAATTGAATATTTGGATTCAGCTTCATAAAATTAAAAGCATAGGATAGCTTAATTTTACTTTGTCATCAATTGTGGATGTATTATTTTCACAAGTTCATAAACAGCATTTACCAATTGTATAATGTATGACATGAAATATATTAATTAGTCTTTCAAATTTTTGTTATTTTTCATTTAATATTTGTAGTATTCATCATAAATTATAGTGCTGAAGATGAAAAACCATCAAATTATTTACCACAACATAATATCAAAACTATAATTCATTTACGTATGTCTAAAGTGCATTTGAATTGAGCTTTAAAAGAATGCATCGTAAAAAGGAGATAAGCTTTCCACACAGAAAAATATTACTATAGAACATATCTTTTATGTACTTTTACAATAATTGTCTAAGATCAATAACAAAAACAAATTATATTTTTTATCATTATTATTACATTTCTCCTTCAAGTATCCAACAGTTTTTTTAAAAATATATCTAATTATGCATTCAAATTACATACAAAAAGACAAAATATTTATCTAATACTGCCAATAAAATGTATTCTAGTTAAATATTAAAGATCGGTTTAGTAAAATAAAGCAGTTAGAAAAGATTTCTTGCTTAGTTAATTAATAAGTAATCATAATTAATAAGTTTCAATAAAATTAATTAATAAGTTTCAATAAAAAAATTTCAACCTGATATAATATATAACTAATTCGCATTACTTTCCATTTCTTGGTGAGGAGGCAATTCAAGTCATTTTTCACACATACTTATTGCTATGATGCAGCATTTAATAAGTTGTCAGAAGACATAAACATCCTTAACATCCGGGGCATATACAGCATCTAGGCTAAACTTTCTACTTAAATTTTATCACAATTTACATATTCTTTATAGAAGACCTTAAACAAATTGTAAATTGTGTAAAATTGTATTTGCTTTTTGCTGTGGCACAAAATTAATCTCCA
>BMAW01044884.1:568067-666421 GCA_019974015.1 Nephila pilipes
TTTCGTTTTTAATGCCAAACCAATACGATACGCTTTCCGCTGCTATTGCTGATATATTAAATAGTCCTTGTTCAGATGATATCCCTCTGATACAACACAAAAATCTCCTTAACCTAGAGCACACAGTATACCGTGCTAACCTTAAAATCAAGTTCGATCAAGCTAACGAAACAATAGCTAAATTATCCCTTGAATCAGAAAAAGTACAAACCTTAAAAAAAAAACCTTACTGAAGAAATGGATTCCCTTAAGGAATCCCTCAGGAAGGAAATTATGGAATCTTTAAAAAAATCACCCAGCGATGATGGATTTGTGACGGTAAACCGTCGCAAAAAAATAAAGTCGAAAGACGCTACTCAGCACTATACCTTTAAAACTACATCTCAAACTAATAACATCTCCCCACCCACAACCCCTTTAAACAATCAATTCAAAAACCTCGAAATCGAGGAAATCATGGAAACATCCGAGGAACAACCCTCCAGCTCATCTCAAGTCCCACCAATTATCTTAACAAAGGTTAAAAACCCCAATGAGATAATCAAAAAAATTAACACCCTAACCACTGAAAAAACAGTGGTAAAAATTAACGGTACCAACCTAAAATTCTTCCCCACCACGGTTGAATCTCATTGAAACATCCAAAGACATATTACCGATAATAATATCGAAGCCCATACCTATGAATTGCCAGGTCAAAAACTGGCAAAATTTGTAATTCGAGGTCTCCCCGTGGACACCGAACCCAAAATTATAATCAATGAATTAAATAGTTTTGGATGGCAAGTGGAAACTTGCCATATTATGAAATCCCGTAAAACAAACCAGGCAATGCCTCTTTTTTTAATACGTCCCGAAAAATGCCAAAAATGCTGAAATTTTCAGCATTGTCCATTTAGGATACCTCAAAATTAAAAATGAGCCGTTAAAAAAAAGAGTGGTACCTAACCAGTGTTATAGGTGCCAATCATTCTTTCATCACTCGAAGTTCTGCTCCCGATCCCCCCGATGCCTGAAATGTGGTGAGAGCCATTTTTCGAGCCAATACTTGAAACCAAAAGAAACCCCCGCGAAATGCTGCAATTGCGGAGGTGCACATACTGCGAACTTTAGTGAATGTCCAAAAAATCCGCTTAACTTCAAACCTTTCCCCCCTACAGTCAATACATGGGAGGAAAGGTCCAAAAAAGCTGCGCAGGCAGCTGCAAAAGCCAACAATCCCTTAAATACCCCAGAAACTGATACCACACCTGCACCGCCTATCCACACTACCACACCCACCACTGTTTCCACTCCAAACACATCCCTGGACACCCCTACCTCCTTCGCCTCTGACTTCAGAGACATCTATAACCTATTCAACCCAAAAAAAACTCATTTCATCCATGAATCTATTAAAAACAATCAGCAATGATTTAAAAACCAGTCAGGATAGCTTCAAAAGTTTGAAATAATTTTTGATGCCATACCCAAGCTCATTGACATTTGGGCTTAATTTTCGACCCATCTAACAATATCCCTCCCCCCCTAACAATAGTCAGTTGGAATGTCAATGGCATTCGCCAAAAAATCGAAGAATTAAAAAGTTTCATACTAGACCATAACCCTGATATAATAGGCCTACAAGAGACCCCCCTGACCCATTAAAAATTCCAAATTACACAATACACAGAACTGACAGCCCCCCCCACGGGGGGGGGGGCGGTACAGCACTAATAATTAAAAATTCCATACCACACCACTTAATTATCAAAAACACATCCTCTTCTGAGAACACCACAATCCAAATCGAAACACGTAATAATCAAAAAATTACAATTTCATCTGTATACCACCCCACCCCCCACTTAACGTAATTAATCAAACACAACTTTCCTTCATTTTAGATAATAACTCTAAAGGGATCATGTTTGGCGATTTTAACGCCAAACACCTTTTGTGGAACAGAGGCAGGTCAAACAGATCTGGTCGTGCCATTCACGAGATGATCACTACTAATAATCTGATCATCTCCTCCCCAGACTCCCCCACCCACTTTCCTTACAATAGCCCAATTAACTGTATCATTGACTTTGGAATTTTAAAAAACATTAATAACTGCAATTGTGAAAGCTTGTCTGGACTTTCAAGCGATCACAATCCTATACTATTCGAAATTTTTTTAGATAATCTACTACCCTCCCCCCCTACGCTCACTCACAACCACTAATTGGTTTAAGTTTAATGGAACAATTTCGGAACTACTGAGTGGAAACCCCTCCATTAATTCCGTTAACGATATAAATTCTGCAATCTCCAATTTCACAGAAAAAATGCAAGATGCTATCCAAACATCTAGCGTCACTAAAACTATCCCCACCCCCCACCTCAGACTACCCCCCTTCATCCTTGATCTTATCAAGGAAAAAAATAGAATAAAAAAAATTTGGCAAAACTTCAGATATCCCCCTTTAAACAAGAGGTAAATAGAATACAAAGACTAATTAAAAAAAGAAATTTATAAATAAAAAATGGTCCAACCTTTTATCAGAATTAAATATAGAAGACAATAGCTTTTTATGACATGAATAAAAAACTCTCTAGAAAATTTCAACCCATTCCCCCCCTCAGCGGTAGTTCCGGAATTGCATACTCTGATAAAGAAAAATCAGATCTCTTTGCCCAGTCTCTGGAAAACTCCTTCCAAGAGAACCCATTCCCATACGATGATGCACATATTGAGCACACAGAAAATATTGTCCACAATTTCCTAACATCACACCAAAATAGCACTTTCACTCCCCCCTCACCTCCCCCAATGAAGTCATCACAATTATTAAAAACCTTAAAAATCGCAAAGTCCCCGCACAGGATGGCATTCACAACAAAGCTTTCAAATCCCTCCCCATACACTGTATCACTCACCTAACCAAAATCTTCAATACATGTCTCTCTAACGCCTATTTCCCTGACCAATGGAAACATGCGATAATTATCCTGTTTTTAAAGCCAGGTCAAAACCACGCCCTCCCCAACAACTACCGACCAATCAGCCTCCTCAACACTATATCCAAAATTTTTGAGAAAATAATACTAGCTAGAATACTCGATTTCACCCTTCAGCATAATATTTTACCTGATGCTCAATTTGGTTTCCGACACAAACACAGTACCGTTCATCAACTCCTTCGTGTGGTCAATATCATCACAGAAGGATACAACCACAAACAAATAACTTTAGGAATATTCCTCGATGTTCAAAAGGCCTTTGATCGACTTTGGCAAGATGGTCTTATTTCCAAACTCATACACTTAAATTCCCCCCCCCCTACATCACACTCCTCATTAACTCTTTTTTAAAAAACAGATCATTCCAAGTTAAAGTTAATAGAGCTTTATCTTATACAGGTAAAATTGCTGCGGGCTGTCCTCAGGGCTCGGTTTTTATCTCCGAGTCTCTATTCTTTACACACATACGACTTCCCTCAGACCTCACTGACCAGCCTATGTTTATTCGCGGACGACGCTGCCCTCCTCGTCCAATCGCACAACCCAAACACAGCCCGTAAAAAACTCCAGACTCACTTAAAGAAAATAGAAAAATGGCTCTCACTGTGTAGAATCGCAGTGAATACTTCCAAAACAAAAGCCCTGGTTTTCCGGAAAGGTACCGCCCCTCCCCCTCTAAATAACTACACCTCTTCCAAAACAACATTGAATGGAGCACCGATGTCAAATACCTCGGTGTTACATTAGACACTAAACTAACATTCAAAAAACATATTCACACCATCAAAGAAAAATGCTGGGGCAAAATTTTTAATTGCCTACCCTTAATTGGCAGGCATTCAACCCTTTTTCTAAAAAACAAAATTTTACTTTTTAAACAAGTGATCCACCCAATAATCCTCTATGCATCCTCCATTTGGGGGCATGCTGCAAAAAACACACCTCAAACACCTCCAAACACTACAAAATAAAATTTTACGCATTATTGTTAACGCCCCTTTGTACGTTCACAATAATGTCATACATAAAGACCTACACATCCCCAGCATTAAAAAACACATCTCCTACCTCGTGAGAAGACTTTAAAATACCATTAATTCACACCCAAATACTCTTATTCAAGCCCAAAAATTATTCACACACAGTAATGGTTTCCACCCTTTTCCCTACGAATCGTGTGGAAATTATTTTAATCTTCATCCACCCTAAACTCAAAATTCTAATCCATACACCTTGTTCACAACACACTTGACACCATTGGCCCTCCGTGCAATCCTCCTTACCACCCCATCCGAACCAACTAATAGCAGAACTTCGAACAGCCACCCACCAACCAATGGGAGACCTCCCTTTCCCTACACTCCTTATCCATCTTTTCCATCCGAGAGTAGGTCAAATTCACCCTCCATATCTTACCTCCGCCTTAGCCAATAGGAAAGCCCCCTACCGTCACACAAACCATCTCGCTCGTAGTCGCTTTCAGACTTCGCGGATTCTTCCTCTGAACTTGGACGCTCTTACCAGATACTTTTTTGCACTTCCTTTCTACTGTCATTAAACTTTCTTCCTAGATTCTTTATTATTATTTTTTTATTTTGTACTCTTTCTTATATATAAAAAAATTACAAAAACTATTATACACTTTCTTCATTTCGGGAAGCGGACTGTCCATAAAGGTCACCGTTCTCCTGAAATGAAAATTTATATAATTACAAAAAAAAAAAAAAAAAAAAAAAAAAAAAAAAAAAACTTTTAAACTTTTTATTTCTTTATACTATAAAACAAATCCTACGACTAGAATTTATTCTGGTTGAGGGGAAATTTTTTTTTATTTCTCTTTTATATTATATCCTCCTCTTATCTCTTTCGCACTATCTCATACTAAGCTCCTCGGCTCATTTATTAAACTGCTTGTTCCTTCGCTATTTAATGATATTTTTAAATAAAAAGATCACAGCTCATACATGAGTAAAACGCCTGCCCTGGCTAGCACTCAAAATCCTCATTCGATTGTCGTCGTCATCGGTGTATGTTGATAAGTACGGATATTCTTACTTGATAGTCGAAATGAGAAGCCGATGTGGAAGGGAAGCGAGAGTCTGTCGCCAAATCCCTTGTTCCACCACGAATAAGATTACGTGGTATCTATTTGTTATACTCTGGAACGTTGCTGGTTGTCAATCTTATGTAAGGTTCATGGTGCATGCAATGTTTTCTTAAATTTTATTTTTTTATCCGATTACCTCTAATGGGAATCGAAATGAACCGTCATTTTTTTAAAAAATGTTTCGTGAATTAGTTGTGAGTAAACGAGAAGGTAATTGTTTTTATTTTTCTCAAAAAGAAAGTACTCTAAAGCATTTCCTGAAGTAATTTCTGCTAAAACTAAGTGCAATACACTTTTGAATTACAAATGATTAAAACGTTTTAAAAATTAAAGATAGCGAGAAGTTAACTGTACCATTAAAACCGAGAGAAACAAATTTGCAGTATTATGTTGGCAATGATGAATTGTTCTGTATACTATCTGAAACTGACACTACAATAGGTTATAGAGAAAGGAAACGTATACTGCTTAAAGAACTGCAAGTTAAATACAAAAATATTACATATGAAGTTATGTTATTTAAATACATAATTTATCTAAAAATATATTGTTGTGACAACAGTGGTGAGTTCAGAGTTGAAACTCAAGAAGTCAAATCTATCTGATAGACCTGCAGCTACACGGGAATGGTGAATATATGTTCATAATGGTGTATCAAGATCATTCCATGGAGTTTGTCTAGCTACTACTTTTGAAAACTAAGACAGCTGAAGAAGTAGAGTATCACCTTATTCAAATATTATTTACAGTATGTGTCTAAGTTATATTGTATTCAGATAATGGTAGAAAATTCAGAATCAAATCATATCCGAACTATGCGCTGTGTGGAAAGATGTTTGGATAGTTTATGGAAAGCCTCGTCATAGTCAAACACATGTCTTAGTTGAAAGGACCAATCGGGATATACAGAGTATGTTAAATGCACATATGAACGATAACGATACAAATAGTCAGATGCACTTTGTTTAATTTTGGCAAAAATGCTATAAATCCCGAAGGAATAAGCCAAAGTCCTCATGAAGCCCTGTTTGGCGTTAAACCAAAAAGAGGCATAGCCTCGTCACCTTTGCCTGCGAATTAATCGCAAATATTGAAACCGAAAAACAGCTCGAAGAAATTGTTAATATTTTGGAAGAAAATTTAAGTAGTGACCTTACCGAAAACCATATTCCAAAGGAAAATATTGAAGAACTGCAATCTACTACGTCTTCATATCAAGCTCTGACTGAACTACACGAATTTCTATAAAAAAAAAAAAGATGACCACGAAATAGAATTTTCTATTGCAAGCAACGAAAATAATATGAACCTCAAAAAGAAAATCTTTTGCTCAAATTAGTGATGCTATACGAATACAAGTCCCTTATGTCCAATGTGATCGTGAGGTTTTATGGCGCAAGATCCAAGGAAGGCTATACTGCGCCACCAATGTGGTCATACAGATCCCCAAAATGAGTTGGTTGTTGTTGGAATAGAAGACTCCGACTTGTATAAATTAGCAAACAATAATGCTATCATAAAGCAGGTCTATACCTGCAATCAGTTTGTAAAGAAGTTACTTTCCATGTATGAGATTTCTTCTTAATAAATGTCGTTGAGAGAAGCAACTACGCTAATTCGAGAAGGAAAGGGCAAGGCTATACACGTTGTCGTTGCAAAAAAAAAAAGTCTTCCACGACTAAATACAGTTGTAAAAGCAAAGCACTCTTGTATAATTCAACGTGTCATAAAATTCTAAATTGTTGTAATAAATAAGATTTGGCATGTGTTGACATTTACACCGAGAAAATCGACATTTTCTAGGTTTCGATATTTCACGGTAACAAATATACTAGAAGAAAATATAACGTCAGGGACGATCGCTAAACATGAAAAAATGTGACGTTGGGCAATTCGCAGTTTTCTCTTCACTAACCTTGGGGACTTTTAATTAAGATTGATTGCTTTTGCTAAACAACCTTTGCCCAACCAAAAATGAAACGTGAATACAGTGGCTCAAACAATTGAGGATACACCTTACTTTCACTTGATAAATCCAATTTTTAATGAAAATAACACATTAACTAGAATAGAAGACGTATTTTTACTTTTACACGTAATAAAAGGGTTAATTTACAGTAAAAATAACGAAAATCAACAAAAAAAAATATCTAAAATTAAAAATTTCACATATATTTGAAGTAAACATAGGCAGATCTTTACCTCAAAAAATTAAGGATACACCAATGAAATTTTTTCGATATATTACATGCATAGACAGTTTCAGTATTTTGTTGCATGTCCTTTGGCTTTTATAATGTCCTCCAAACGTCTTGGTACCGATTCGACCAATTTTTTAGTGGTATCTGGAGATATTTTATCCCATTCTTCTTGTAACATTTGCTTTAAATGGGCTTTGTTTCTAATCTGGTGTTTTTGGACCGCTGTTTCTAGTGTGGCCCACAAATTTTCTATGACATTGATGTCAGGGGACTGTGGCGGTGTGTGCAATTGCTGTTTACAATGAAAAAGACACCACATTTTGACATTACGTGCCATGTGTTTGGGGTCGTTGTCGTGCTGAAATATAAAATTTCCATCTAAACCCAATTTTTGTGCACTTTCTTTAAGATTGTTGCGGAGTATGTCTATATAAAGCTTATGATCCATTATACCATCTATAAAAACTAAATTTCCTACCCCATTTGCAGCCATACAACCCCAAACCATGACGGAGCCACCACCATGTTTAACTGTAGGACGTAAATTTTTTGGATCCAAAGCGGTGTTCGGCTTTCTCCAAACGGTGTGACGACCATCGCTTTCAAAAATGTTGAATTTACTTTCATCACTAAATATAACTTTCTTCCAAAAGTTTTCTGTCTTCAACTGATGAGTTTTTGCAAACTCCAAACGCTTTTTCTGATTTTGTAAGCTTATGAAAGGTTTCTTTCTAGCTACTCGACTGCTATATCCAGCATGTCTAATCATTTCTCACAGTTTCAGCACTTACACTTCTGCAGATTATTCGAGAAGTTTCTGCAGCTAGTTTGACTGCACTCAGTTTAGGATTAATCTTGATATCTTTTAAAATTTTCCTTTTAGCTACATCACTCAGAATACTTTTCCTTCCTCTTCCACTCTTATTTTGAAGTAATCCATCGCGTTTAAATTTCCCAATGATTTTCTGGACACATGAGTGACTTCTACCGACAATTTCAGCTATTTCACGATAAGATTTTCCCTTCTTAAATAACCTTAATATAAATTTTCGTACATCAATACTAGTCTCTTTCCGAGGAGCCATTTTCCATTTAAAATTACAGCTTTATATTCTCATAACCAACTTCAAAAGACAGAAATAACAGTTGAAAAAGTTTAGGTTAAAATTTCCCAAACTTAGATTATTAGTAGCAAGCAAAAAGAAATCAAATGGTAGTTAAACAAAAATTTCATTTGTGTATCCTCAATTTTTTGAGGTAAAAATCTGCTTATGTTTATTTGAAATGCCTTTAAAAAGTTTTATTTTAGAATTTTGTCGTTGATTTTTCTTTATTTTTACTGTTAATTAAACCTTTTGTTATGTCTAAGAATAAAAATTCGTTTTCACTTCTGGTTAAGATGTTATTTTGATTGAAAGTTGGATTTATCAAGTAAAAGTAAGGTGTATCCTCAATTGTTTGTGCCACTGTATGTAAATCGAAAGCAGGTAGAAATGAAGTGAAGCAGGAGATTTAGGAAAATTATAAACTCAGACTGAGAGTCGCGATAGAGAGGTTGTGGTTGAGTGATTCTAGTGTTCAGCAATTGTTCCAGAGTCGGAAATTGTTACAAGTTATCGGCTGGTTAATGTATGCTAGAAATCAAGATAGCCTTAGTAGTAAGAGTCAAATTATTACTGGTAGATTGAGTTAATATAGTTAAGACCTTGTCAAGGAGAGCATTTATAATTGTCGTTATATTAGCTATCAACCAATAAATACCGTGTTTATAGTTTCTAACGTCTCTTTGATTGATTTTTAGTGTTAATATATTGAGTTTAACTATGGCACAAGAGGCAAACAGGAATGGTTTGCCGCCACAAAAACACTTCAATTTTAAAAACATGATTTTTTTTAACGAGTTTCATACCTTTAGATGTTGACCAGGGTGGGGAGAATGTCAGGTGTTTGGCAACAAGTCAAAATAATTCACTAGCGCAATGGTAACTAGATCAGACGTTTTATTTTACTGTCTGTAATCACTGCAATGAAAACTACTCAGTATTCTATGATTTGAATTTTGTTTTTACATTATATACTTCAACGCTTATGATATCTGGTTTCGCTTTTAACTTTTCTTCTTTTTTGTTTTATATGTAAAACTATTGTGCTTCTGGAGAAATAAATACGTTATATACTAATCAAGCGCCCACAATATCTTCTTCAGAGCTGACAGATAAGTTGGATGGATATGAAAGTTTCCGAAATGAATGCGAATCTTCTAATCTAGTAGCTTATAGGGAGAAAAGAGAAGACAAGAGATTTCAAATGTTTTTCCTAGTGGAAAAGAGTTTTTCCGAAGGTGAACAGAAATCCACAAAACGCGGACCTTTTAACAGCCCTTGGAAGACGCAGTATCAAGTGCAATATTCCACAACAGACGGTTTAAAGACATCTCTGAAGATTGCCTGTTGTTCAAGTGAGAGAGAAAGGCATATAGCATGATTCTTGTCTTTTTAGGGCACATCAAAAGAGAATTAAACCGAACTTCCCAGGACAATGAAGTCATCAATGCTAAACCTAGAAGAGGACAGGATTTTCCCTTCTTAACAACTAAAATAAATGTTCCTGTGGAAGCAGCACCTAATGTAACTGTGCTTATAACCTCACGGGTGAAGATTTATCATAAGAAAATTAGAGGAATCATATACTTTGGAGCATAGATTTCTGTAATACGCGAAAATTTCACCCGTAGAATTCCATATAAGAGATAAGAAACTGTCTTGGCATTTGGGGATAAAGAAATGACTCTTTTGCGAATATTCGAAATGTGTTTTGATGTTGGAGAATGTGGGTCTATATCCGTGCCCGAAACAGTATCGAAGAAACAGCAAATGATTTACTTTTGATTATAGAAGAAAGTGTTCAAGTGTAATGTCTCGAGTCACTCTTAGACGATGTCCATGAAATCTCCGAAGATGAAAGTAAATCCTTTTGTAGGTGTAGAAGCTTCAATGGAATTGGTTTCGACCGAGTCTGGTAATGGGAACGCTATTAAGATACAAAAGATAATTGAATATCATTCATTAAACCAAAAAGGTCAGACCCGACTTTAACTAATGCGCGGGAGATGGGTAGGAAATAAGTGCGCTTATGATATCAAAGAAGGAATCCTAATGCATACCGAACACATTAGTGGTTTAGTTTTTTAAAACGTTTTTCTGAATTTCACTTGGTGTGTGTGTGTGTCATCAAATTTTCGATCGTTAATTTAACCAACTTCCCATCAAGCTAGAAATCTGAAACCTTGGGAATCGTTCTCACTAGCCTAACAATACGATATTTGGACATTTGCGACAAGTTTTAGCTAGTATTTTCTTCAATAATGCAGTTTATCCCAACCACTTGGCGCGATTTCAAAAATTGGCATCAAACTTGGCGATTTTTTTGTTTGGCTGAACGTTAAGTCCGTAAAACGGACCAGGGTAGCCACATTTGGCAAAATACTGTCAAATAATTCTTGTCGCCAAGAGTGATTGGGTTAAACTGCATTCCAACCATTTAATTTACCGAATTAATTAATTAATTTTAGTTACTTTTAACGTTTTTATGTATTTCACTTGGTTCGTGTTTCTGTCATCAAATTTTCTATCGTTAAATTAACCAACTTCCCATCAAGCTAGAGTTCTGAAATTTCGGGAACCGTTCTTACTTGCCTAACAATGCAATATTTAGATATTTGCGACCAGTTTTAACTAATATTTCAATAATCTTTCTTAATAAATTTTGCCACTATATAAAAACGTTGGTTTTTATCTCGAATTATTACAACGTTTTTCTGAATTTCACTTGGTGTGTGTGTGTGTCATCAAATTTTCGATCGTTAATTTAACCAACTTCCCATCAAGCTAGAGCTTTGAAATTTTGGGAATCGTTCGTACTCGCCTAACAATGCAATATTTAGAAGTTTGCGACAAGTTTTAACTAATATTTCAATAAGTCAAAATATTCTTTCCTCTCGGCGCTTTTAGGATTGAGGAAAAATTTCTTTCCCCCTATGGGAACACCGGGCGATCCTCACACGCCACATGAGGTATCGTAAACCTTTTCTACTCACAAAGGGGAGATACTATCTCCGAGATAGTAAGGGTTGCTGACTTTTAGTCAGTAATCATTCGCAAGAAAGAAAGTTTCCAATATTTGGCGTCATGTCTTATCACAATAATTTTTTCTGAATTCTGGTTCCCATTTTTTTTAATAGAATGACTTACAAACTTTCAAATGCATGTTTTGATTTTATGAGTATTATGAATTTTTTAATACTGTCACAAATGTCTCTTTTTAAGTAAATTTTAAAGTTAAAAATAACTAACAGTTTTAACTAATATTTCAATAATTTTCTCTAATAAACTTTGCCACCATATAAAAACGTTGTTTTTAAAAAAAGTTGGTTTTTATATCGAATTTTTTATTAACGTCGCACTAGAAGCAACACGAGGGGTATTAGCGACGGATCTCGTAATTTTGAACCACGGTAAAGTGACGAGGACAACACCTGAGCTGGCACCCTCCTCTCCTAACATCCACACCACGCCAACGGGAGGACTTTGGGCCCCGACAGATCTAACGTGCATCAGCCCCGGCGGGTTTTTGGCGGCCAAGGATCAAACTCGCGACTGAACGAAAACCACCGGCTACGAATCCGAAACCATGACCACTAGGCTACCGTGGCCCGAACACATAAGTGGAGAGAAGTCCTGAAGATCGCATATGAAATTAAGTTCGCTGGTCACCTAGGTGAAATGGAAGATTGAAGAGTGCATTAAATTTTCTTTTCACTCAAACAGGGTATTCAAACATTCTGTGAGAGGATCATTAGGGTGTCCCAAGGGCTCGTCACCTGTGTTTACTAAAGACAATAAATTCTATGAGAAAGAGGATCACTTCAAAAAGATGTATACTATATGAAAATTGCAAATGTTTACTGCATGAGGTGGGGAATGCAAATTTTATATTTGTCTTGGACCTAACTAAAGGGTGTTGGCAGATCCCGATGAAGGAAGAGGCTTAGCTCTTAACAGCGTTTGTGACTCATTCCAGACATTTTCAATGGAAATTATTACCTTTTGGTATGAAGAACGCTGATAATACTTTTCAGTGATCGTTGACAAAGTTTTGTTCGAAAATACTGCCATTTTTATGTAAACAACATTGCAATCTACTTACAGTGTTGAGCCATCCACCTTTTCCCCGCGGATCAAGTTCTTCGCATCTTGCGAGAGATATATCTCAATAATGAAATGCGATAATAATAAATACGAAAATAATGCACCAAACATTTTCTCAAGGTCATCCTAAGCAGAGGATGAATTTAAAGATAAAGAGGATAAAATTAAAGAGAAACTTATCAGAATTCTGACATTACATTGATCAGATGCGAGTAGCCGGTTTTATTTGTATACGGATGCATCGGCAATAGCCATTGAAAGTTTGTTTGGCGCAACACGATGATACTGGGAAGGAGAAAGCGACCGTTTTTTTTTTTAGCAAGAAACTGTTGCCATCACAAAGTGGTAAACCTTGAGAAGGAAGCATCTGTGTCTTGGAGACATTTAAAAAGATCGATACTTGCATATTTGAAGATCGGATCCAGGTCGTTTCAGACCACAACTCTTTAACCTTTTTGAAAAATGCTTTCATGGAGCAAAATTATCAAGACAGGTAATGGAATTGCAACGGTATAATCTAACCACATCATACAGGAAAGGTATTCAGCATGGTAATGCAAATACCTTCTAAAGATTAGTCATTGACTCTGTTGGTCAACTTTTCGCCTACATTGCATATAATACTTCTGCACTGTTTTGATGTTTCGTATATTTGTGTTTTCCCGATTCTTATTTTAAATAGTACCATCGTCTCTGAGGCGACGAATGAGTTTTTCTTAGGAGGGTGAGTATGAATCCGATGAAATAGTGCGCTTGAGACAGAACCGGAGAAAGAGTTCAGTGGTAGACAGATTGATTTATTGTATGTCTATGGCGCAAGAGCCAAATCTGACTAAACTGTGCCAAACAATTGTTGAAATACAGCAAGTTATAATTTCCCCCATAAAATCAAAAACGATAATATTCAGTTAAATCTGATCAGTAAACCGTTCTGGCATCCCCCCCCCCCCCAACAAAAGGTACTTATGTGTAAATCGTGTTAAGTCCAATACGAAGGTGGGTCAACTTGACCTCTGCTCTTCGCGTTGAAACATTGGGTCATGCTCCAATTTTAGGCTTCAGAGTCTGAAGACTTCATGTTTCTTGCCATGTCGTTTCAATAACTTTTAAAACGACACGTTTCAAGACGGAAATCGGGTCTGCTAATTGAATAGAATTCATAGCTGATCGTGCGCAGAGCCCGCTAGTTCATTACCTGAAATTCCCACATGGTTAGGTATCCAACAAAATTTGATGTTATACCTTTTACTGTAAAGATGTCCTGCGATATCAGTCACCCCTGGATGACTGATCATTCAGATTTTTCAATGGATTCATGTTGTTAATATATTCAATTAACTTACGAATACTGGGATTTTCCGAAGTGCACAGAAAAAGGTGACAACTTCTGCTGTATAGATGCTGCAAGAAGTGTAACCGGTAAACGCATAAAGTGTAGAGAAACGTTTTTTTTCCCCTTCCATAGTCTTGTAATTGAATTCTAAGAACTTAAGTTCGTAGGAGATGAACTCTCCTCTTGATTTTTTCAATAGTTTAACTTATGAGGGAAAAAGTGGAAATGATAATCTTCTAAGCTGTCTTTCTCCTAAACCCTTATTTATAGCATAAAATTATCACAATTCCTAGAAAAATGCTATTATCATTAAATAAGAAGGCGTCGCAAGGAGGTTGCGGACTGCTACTAGTGACACTCTTCAAACCCAGCCATGGAAAATCGCATTGCTATTATTAAACCAGACCCTACTTGTGAGTTTCCAGCTATGCTATTAGCTACACTTAGTAAATTAGCCGAAAGAATAATTATGAATAGATTAAAAGGACCACCTTATTAATAACAATATTCTTACACCCCAACAACATGGTTTTAGAGAAAAGCTCTCTGTTATCTATAAGCTTTTCCGAGTTCTCGAACACTTTAAAGTTCGGATTTAATAAGGGGAAATCGAATGGTGCGGTTTTTTTCGTTATACAAAAAGCTTTTGATCGAGTTTAGCACAAATGATTAATTTTTAAATTAAAATCAAACCACTCTCTCACCTAATTAAAACTTATAAATTCCAAACTTCAAAATATATCTTACTGTCAGGAGTAACCGTAACTGTATCAAGCAAAGAAGTGTCTGTGGTAAAGCATATGTCCTCAAAACCTAACAGAAACAAAATAGATATTTTATATGAATATTATGTAGTGTTCCAGAATCACGAGTTATTTGCAACAGTAGTAATATTTTAATGCTGTACATCATATGAATTAATATTTTCAATGTTCACTGTTATTGATAGGACCCTAAAAACTATTCATAACTCATCAGTTATTAGCAAACCTGGTTTTTCTAGCTTTTGAGAGCAAACACAGGTCTCGGAATTTAACGAAGTTTTAAAGACTTATTTTAACTAATTCCTTTATATTAAAAATGCATGGAAATAGCATGGATGGAAATAATTCATTATTGCCAATTAGAATTCTTTCTGAAGACAAGTCAAGTAATTTAATACTTTTTATAATACAGAATTCCAGACTTTGATATGTTATAGCCCTCTATTCTATTAGATGATTAAACTGCGTAATAATATTGGTAAATAAAGTTCTTCAGATTACTTCAGAAGTGAAAGAAAAATTAATTTTAACATTTTATCCCCACTGCCCCCCAAATTCACGGTTTGACCTAATGACAAGTCCTGGCTACATGATTGAAGCGTATTCCATTGAAAAATTTAAAATAATACATAATTAATATCCAATTACTCAAGCATTATTATAATATTCATATAGTATATTTATCATTAAATTAATAGATTTTTAGAAAATACTATGGCATAGATTTTTTAAAAATAGTTTCCTGGCGACTCTTTTAATTATATAAAAGCCATATCAAAGAAACAAAATCCTCTAAAATAAGCTTGTTAACGAAGCTTTTAGCTTAATCGAGTCCGTGTTTTATGCTGCAGAAATTATTGAAATTTTAAAAATTTAGGATTCATTCTTCACAATCTCTGCAACTGGTACCCAGACACTATCAGAAATTCTAGACAAAGATATTTGTTTGATAAAAATGTCTGAGTAACATCCACATGAGTTATGTTAAAAATAATCAATTAGAATTTAAAAAAAATTATAATACAAGGAAGTTTGTATTAGTTTCTTATAAAAATAATACAATTTTATGAATTTTTAAAATAAAATAACATTTCTTAAACATACATATAAATTAAAAAAAAAAAAAAAAAAATATTGAAAAACTTTTTTTAAATTTACTTGAAATATTTAATTGAATAATTCAATAAGTAATATTAACATGAATGTTATGAATATTTGGTGAATCAAAATGGCATCTATTAGGATAAATTGGTTTCTTTATCTATTGATGTTTTGTTTCAGGATATTACAGAATGTTGCCAATTTCACTATCAGCCAAGGACTGATAAATGATTTGAATACAATTTTCTATTTGCATAATTAAAATTTACACAGTTTTAATTTTCAAATTCATTTTCTATGATTGCATAAATAACTTTGTTGAAATTAGATCTTCAGAAAAAAATAATGAAAGGAAGAGAACAGTCTAGCAAACTAACTGGCTTTTTACAAGGGAAAAAGTTTAAAGTATTGATGCAACATTTTACAAGAAAAAAAACCTTGAAACAGTGCAATTTACCTTTACAAGTTAAAATAAATGACTTTCTTCTTATAAAAAGTCGCAAAAATAATGAGAAATCTAAAAAATAATGAGAATATGAATAGATTGGTTAAATCTTCTAAAATAGAATTTTTTAAAGGCCTCCACACATTTTCTAAAAATCATTTAAAGAAATAATATATCTTTCCAAGAAATTAAGAGACCAGGAAAGCTTTTACAAAGTTTCCAGATAAAAAGATTAAATTCTACAAGTACTATTGATCTAGTATTAAAGCAATTCTCCTATATAGCAAAAGCAGTATTTTCTATTTAAAAATTATATATTAGGCTAACTTTAGACATGTTTATCAGCCTGAACTTTTAAGTTTTTACAACTTTTGACTTGGTAACTATACTAACCTTGAATGCCTTTCTGTTACACACATATATTTTTCAGCAAAGTCTCAATAATGTAACGTGTAATATAGATTTGCCATAAAATAAAGCTAAAGCAGGATTTCTAGATACACCTAGAAATTATTTTTAACAATTACCTATGTTCAAATTCAAAAGAAATTTTATTCATTGTATTTATTCAGTTTTTTTTCCTCTAAAAGTTAATAAAATAAAAATGAAACAATGTAAAAAATATTCTGGATTAAAAAATATTCTTGATTGAGCTGTGCTACATTTTAATGCTTGTCCTTGAGCTTTTATGAATTCACTTCAGATCGATTTTAATGTCCTTCCTAATCAGTTGAATTATATATTTACTTTGCAAAAATTCCATTTTTTGTCATAATACGAATGCTCCATAACATAATAATACAGTAGGATCTCAATGATTTGCCCAAACAGCAGATTTATAATACATATAACTTAAATTCATTCCTCAATATATTTGTAAAAAAAAAACTCATAACAAAAACAAACAAAATGAACAAGACATACGTGAATTTTACTTTATTAAGATGAAATGTGTTAAAATGGCACACAGAATTAGGCTCCATTTAACAATGTTGCATACAGAAACTCTGTCTCTGGACTACAATGGAGGGAAAGGACGTCTCTAACAAAGTGCTCCATAAACTTACACACATATTTAAGCTATAATTCTATATACAGAGGCTCAAAACTTTACAATTCCAAAACATATAATATATATATGTACATACTAATTACACCGCTGGGATACATAAGTTTCTCTTCAACTCCACAGCTTGTTCTAAGTATTGCAACCATCCAAGTTAAGATATCAGATTTGATGAGAACAGCATCAATTGAAAGCTGCTACAAAAGATATAAACAAATGCAAAAGCAGCCCCAATGAGATTGAAATTATTTGCACAACAAACTTGTCATAAGTACTAGTGAAGAAAACAGCTGTACAATGTTAAAAAAATGCACCCCTAGGTTACAACAGAGCATCTATTATCCAGAAATACATAGTGTAGAATATATACAAATCCCATAATTTAACCTTAAATATTTTTTTTAAAAAATATAATTTATTAAAAATATACAAATTGCATTCTCTAATTGTAGTTCTACAATGAAAATAAAAACCATAAATATATTTAAACTCAATTTAGAACAGAACAAATGATTACATGTTGCATGCAATATTTCAATCATCATTATCGAGTTATAATCATCATTTAAATTTTAGTTAATTTCACTACCACCCTGCTTGCGTCCTTTTTCAATATCTAGAATGATTTTGTTATACTAAGTACACTTTCAGCAAATTCTGAAAAACTGGAGTTTATTTTCTCACATTTTTTTTGAATCTTTGGGAATATATCTTCATTTAGAGAGGTGTGTATGGATTATTAAAAAAATTAACTTATTACAACTGTAAAGTTAAAAAACACCATTAGGTATGACAAATATAACTGGCAATGATGTCTAGTTAATTGCAAGACAAGAAATTTTTTTTTTTTTGCATTACCCAGATGATTGATGCTCTGTCACTTAAGAATTGAACCAATGGAGAGGAAACAATGAATAAAAAAAAAATATACACAAAGTTTTCTAATCAGATCTAACAAGTGAAGCATGGATGTTACAATAAAGCATAAAATTCCTACCTGGCAGTCCTCAGAGTAGTGTTAACATTAGTAAACTCTTCAGAAGTATTTTGTACAATGCACAAACAGATCACTATATTGTCAACAAATACAGGCAATGGCATATAACAAGTTAAAACAATTGTACAGCTATAAGATCATGTACATATGCTGGCTAAAAGAGGAGTTAAAATCATTTTACATATGTACTTGTACTATATGAAGGCTACTTAAAAAGAAATACACAGTCAATATCAGAGCTAAAAATGAACCTGAAAGTAAAAAATTGAAACATAATTCTAAAAATGAATCTTAAGTTGCTTCAATGTATATGCCACTGCTTTAAGAGAACTCTCTTCACTTCTTTGTATATTATTTATTCTACATAAACAGACAGCCTTCCACAATGGAATGGCTGTATCTTCAAGGAACAAATATGTAAATTATGTACAAGTCACTAACAAGCACTTTGTTCTATGTTCAATATTCACACATATATCAGTTGCAGAATTGCTGCAAGTTCATAGTTCCTTTGTTTGCTCTTTAAATTCATATTCTAAATCTAATACATTTCTGGAATGGCTTTTGTAAAGATTATGATCAGTAAAATATTCCGTCCAGACGTTATAAACTACTGTCCCATAGCTAACAATTTTAAAGTACATCCATTTTTTTTTCCAAGTATTGATAATTATTGAGAGATGAATGATGAAAGGGAAAATAAAATAAAATAAAATGACTAATACCAGATGCTGATGAAAAATAAAATAAAGCATATTCTTTCAATTTGTCACTAATACATTTTTCTTATTTTGGAAGGACCCAACTTCCAAAAGGTTTTGAGACATCTCCTAAAAAGCTAAACTGTGCAAAATTTTGCAAGCAGAGTAAGAACAAAGATCAACTTGTGCCTTGGTAAACAAATTGAAGGTTTAAAAAAATATAATTAAAAGGCATGATGCAGACAATAAACAAGTGCTAGATTAATCATTGAAAGGGAAGGGGGAGGACTAGTATTGAACCCGTGACCACAGTTTTCCTAGCTTTTCAATTAGGTGTGACAAACACTACGGGGAATACTTCTGATCAGGAACAGATACCAGTCTTTGAAATTCTGTCCCCACATCATCTATAGTGACTGCAACACATCTTGGGAAAATAGAATGAAGAATTTATTGGCACAGCCTATAAAATTGTGCAAGTTGAACTACAGCAACCACTGCTCCGTTCTTTACTTTTATGCCGCTGATCTGCAAATAAAAAATGGCATTCTTTTATACATATAGAATTGTAAACAGTGCATATAATTTAACACAAGATGACTTCTACAAAATCACTAAGAATGAAATAATAAAAAGAAAGTAATAGTAAGGGGACGCATGAATTTATACTGCATGATTCTAGTTTTTATAAAGATTTAGTGAGCATCGATTCAAGACTTCTATTAAACCAAATTAATTCTTCAGTCACTATCATTAACACAAGACATTACAGATGTCACTATAGGAAAGTTTGCAATTTTTTTTCCCTTCTAGAAAAATTAATGTAGCATTTACTTGAAGCACACACTTGATGAATGCTGAAATTTGATCCATAAATCATACATACAACACTTTTAATAATTTATGAATAGCTTAGCATATTTTAATAATGAATTATATTTTTCAACTCAATGATCAAACAGTGTTTTGAAACTACTAATAGCAAAGTTAAAAAACATTAGGTTTAAAGCTTTTTTTTAAAAAAAAAAAAAAATCAATTTTTTAATTTTCTTTCACATATAATTTATTTCTTTTTGTAGCCAACAAAAATTTGTGTATGTTAGCAAAAATAGAATAGCCTATCTACAAATAATAGTGACCATATACTGGATAAGCACTGTAAGTTTTCAAATGTTTTAAAAATGCTTGAGATTTTTTTTTATATCATCTAAAAATATAAAAGGAAAAACATCCTTGCAAATGTGAAAACCAAATACTGAATAACAGCTTTTGCATTATCCAGAAATATTTAAAATAGGCACTGTATGAATTAAATGTCTGAAATAAAACCAAGTTTTTATAAATTAGACATACATTAAGATACAAGTCAAAATCTTTATCAGTATCATATTAAATTATAGAAATATTTTATTATAGTAATGTGACAACAATACCCTTTATATTTATAAAGAATAAGAAATAAAAGTTAACAAGAAAACTAATCACAGAAAAAACAATATGATGCAGTTAAATTTCTATGGAAATGTTGCCAACTACATTTTGCTATCAATAATTTCCAAGAAAAATAGTTAAATTTTTACACATACATATAAGAATGAGATAAAAAGAGTAACCAGTTCATCTAAAACAGCAAGAACATCTTACTAAGTGCTCCTCTAGAAATCTATTAGGAATTATTCCAAGCCCCCTTGTTGACAAGAGCTGGAAACTCTGTGCATTGTTCTATTCTTATTCATATGTTCTACTTATCAATATGTCTACAACTCCCAGTTAATTTATCCCCATTTATTCATTGCTCTCAATCCCCCCCCCTTTCTGTTCATTCACACATGCATTGATTCTTTAATTAAGCAGTTCTTTAAGAGGATTACTGTTTCACACTGGAATCATTTTTCCAATTAAAAAATTTTATTCTAGATTACATACTGATACTGAAGGAAAGCAAAATTATATCATATGAAGAATATGAGCAACAATAATCGCTCATAATCTTCAACTGAGTTTTTAATGTATTTTTATCATATTTTTTAAAATTAAGTCATTAAAACCAATTGCATAATTAGAGTTGGAATATATTTATGAGTACATATAAAAATTTCCATTTTCAATTAAAAAAATAAGTTTGTTTGACAAGCAATTTCTACATCCAAATGTAATCTAAACTAATTCACCTCCGCCCCCCTTATTATTTTTTTTAAAAATTTCAATCTAGATATTTTTATATTTATGAACCAATTATAAAATTATCATATGCTAATCAGGTATTAAGAATGTGGGAGTATTTACATTATGTCTAAAATTCTTAGAAATCTTGCATATGCATTCTACAATCTTTGATAAAAATACACTTGTCAACAAGCAATTTAGGGCTTATAACATAAGGTTAATTATTTATAAGCCCTAAATTGCACAGCAGGTTTATATATACAATGATGCAATATATGATATTACTATCAAAATTTCAAGAAGATTTAAACTACAAATGATTTTTGAAGAATTCTACATGAAAATTTCGACTTTATTTTGATTTTTATCATGTATATTTCAAAAGTGAAAAGCAAATAAAAGCAGAGTATGAATTCATATTTTTAATGCATTTGTTATGTTTTGTTACTAACCTATGACTAGAAATTTAATAGATATTTGAGTAATGGTAACAAGTTATATGCCTTACAAAGTACATTACAAAATTTCCACCCAAAAAGACATGTTCCGAAAATCAAAAGTTCATTGAGCATCTGCAGCTAAAAATCCTCAATTAATACACACCTCATATTACAAAATATGATTAACTCCTAAAGAGGTAATATATGAAAAAACATTGAATTTTAGCTAAAATTCACTGTTATGCATCAATAATGTAAAAATGACAGAATATCAAATTGTACAATTAATTATTTTTTTCCTGATTTTTAAGACTCAGTATATATTATATACCACAGCTTCTATAAGACATCTTATTTGTACACTCACTGTTTTATAATTCTCTGAAGAAATCACAAATACTTTTATAAAAATTATATTATTTTAGTTAAATTGGGAAATACTAGGATTACAAAACACTTTTTGAAAAGATTAGAACATATGATGTATTTCTATTACTAAGAGTGATAATTTGAGTGAAAATAATACCGCTAATTTAAATATAACTTTTTAATACATATATAATTTTTAGAATAATGATAAAACCATATAATAAACAAAATTAAGTTGAAATACATAAACAGTTTAATTTAAAATAAGGCATATTTTTACTAAAACTGTTCAAGGCATTTATACAGACTATAGCGATACTTCTTTCACCACTTGTTTCTGAAGATAACTCTGATCGATCAGAAGAGAGCTCTTCAAACAAAGTACGTTCTTTCTAAATTAAAAGTCCTTATGTAGGCATTCTTTTACAAATATATTTCAGATATATATATATTTACGAAAAATTTATTAAAAAGTAGACCATAAAAAACTATTTTACATAAAATTTGAATTTTTGTCAAATAATTATGTACCTTAATGTACGAAATCTGAAACAATCACAAGAAGAAATGAAAACAGAAATGCAACAAATTCTAAATGAAATTTAAATTTATATTGGGCATATGGTCCCTGAAAGAGCTAAAAAAAACCCAGCTTTCTAAAGTAAATTGAGATTTATCGTATTCAGAACGCACCCTCCTATGTAAGTGATGGAAGATATGTCACATAAAAAATATTCAGTCCTTCCTAATTCTGAATTACTTTTAGCAGGATTCAATTCTTTTAATTTCATTTTAATCTCTGCCAAAGTGGATTTCATATTCTTTTACAGTTTAGAAGGAACTATCTCTTTCAAGATTCTCATCTGGCGCACAAATGTTGTTGACTCTATTCTATTCCTCTAACAAAGTGGGTATCTTATTGATCTGTTGTATCTTTTGAATCTTACTCCTTTTCTTTGTTCAATTATCTTTCCAATAGCTTTGCTTTTGAGAAAACCTTTCTTCCCCTCCATGCACTTTTTTTTGTCCTTAGGTGGACACACACCACAATGATAAGTTTTATTCTAGTCTTAAATTTAATTTCTTCAGAGAATAAGTCTGCTTTTTGGTGCATTGGAACTTGAAAACATATTTATGACCTCTTATCCTTCACTGTAACAAAGCAAACCATCACATATCAGTCTGAATAGCAAGTTTCAGGGCTGCCATCTGTTACTCACTAGCCTACTGTGTGGGTGGTGGTATCAATTTTAAACTGGTTAAGTTTGAAGAATGAAACCAATACTTAGTATATTTTGTTTTCAGTAATTAGTATTATTTATTACTTAAAAGTTTCAATTCATGTCAGAAATATTGTCAGGGATAAAACAACCATTTGCTGGGAACCTTCATTAGATTCAAAGCAGTAATTTTCATAATTATTCTGCATGGTTCTGTCATCTAATTTAAGAAAACAATAAGCTACCTTTCGAAGAAAAATGTGTCAAGAAAAATGCATACTTCACACATATTTTTAGGGTGCTCAAAATGTGGTATAAAGAATATATAGACACAGATGAAAAGATTTTTAAAAATTTAATCAACTTGATTTTACATTAAATGTGTGCATATATAGTTATTTAGTAGAGTTACATTTATTTAAAATTTTATATTAAGAATTAAAAAAAAAAAAAAAAAAAGAGGGCAAATAACAATTTTTTAAAAATGAACAGGAACAATCAAAAGCATCTCATCTAAAAGAACAGAAAATCCTAATGCTACAAGTACAGCAAATGAATGAAACATCCCATTCCAAGTCACATTAGGAATTCAATAAACTATATGAATGTTAATGAACAAAAAAAGTGATCAAAACTTGTACAAATATTAAATTTATTATTTTTTTTGGGTGGGAGGATTAAATAATTCAAGAATGATTAAAATTAAAATAAAAATATTTTTAACAAACACTATAATAATTTTTCTGAATTTTCCATGTTTTTTTTATTTTTATTTTATTTAGAATGTTTAAAAATTTCATTTTGTTATGAAACATTTTTTTAAAAATAAAAGTAATTTTACTCGAAATTAATAATAGCATTCCTATTTTGAGAGCTTAAAAAAAAAAAGGTTTAAAAAATACCCAGCCAAATGAAATTCCCTAAATAAAATTTATAATTTTTTTTTATAAAATATATATTATGAACTACTAAAAAATAACAAAAAGAGTGTAAAAGTATAAAACGCTAGATATTCAGAACTGGATCACAAAAATGCTGTTATGAGCACATAACATAGTTTTAAAATATTTCAAAATGATATCATGTTCTTCAAATAAAATTGTTTACCTTGAGAATTCGGTTCTGGTAAATTTTCTCTTGGAATGAGATGCATCACAGTTGTTCTTCCTAATGGCAATTGCAGGGCTGAAAGAAAATGAAATATTCACGTAATTAAATTAGTTAAATTTCATATTTAAAAGAAATCAAAACAAAGGAAGTACTTCAATAAATTTACAAAAAGTTAATTTTTGTTCAGTAGTCTGTCTTTATTTTTTAAAAAAAATATTTAATTTCATTTTCAATCTTTGAAAGCAATTATGATAAAATTATAATTTCTCATATAATTAACTATCTTAAATTAAAAAGAAACACATAATACAGTAAAATAAATGTTTCAAATTATTTGTTTTTCCAAGAATTCATTTTATTTTATTGCATTTTAACAACTCAAGAGTGAAATAAGTACAAAACAATCAAAAACTGATCACCAAAACTAAATAATAAGTTGCATAAAAAATATTTTATTATTTGACAACAAATAAAAATTCACTAAGCGAATAAGTTTTGAATAAATATTTTACAGCTTTAATTTCTCACTTTTACATAAAAAAAATTTAGTGCACATATTTTCTTAATGATGACATTTACAATTTAAACATAACCTTTCAAACAACCTACAAGATTATACGACAATTGGATGAAAATATAATTCGAAAAATTATTCTACACTTACCACACACTAATCAAGTACCATTTTTACTGAATAATAATTTTAAAAAAATCCAGTATTTTTTCCTCTCTTCCCTTTTTGTAAATTTTATTAACTGCAGTGTAACTTATGCATATACACTTTTCAATTGATTAATTTAAGAGTCTAAAAATGGACAAATCAGATTTACATGAAACATTTCAAGTTAAAATATTTATTACAGCATTCTATAATCATTACTCCAAACAACAAAAAATTTGATTATTTAATATCAGCAAATATAAGAGCATGAAGTAAAAAGTATTACAATACCAAAAATTTCTTTAATGAAAAGAAATGAGTAAATAAAAGAAATTATCACACTTAAAATATTTTTTAAAAATCTCTATACAAACTGAAATAATTTGCTTTCAACTAATAAGAATCAAATTTCATTTTCTTTATTCAATATAAAAATAAGGATAACTTTAAGCCATTACAATGTATATGGCATTTTAAAAGAATCAACTTTTATTAAAATGAAGATAGGACTTAATAAAAGATAGGAGAGAGAGAGAAACTAGAACACATAAATGTCTTACCACCAAGAGTAACATTGCCATGCAGAAATCTGCCTTGGTATATTAGTCTTAATATTTCAGCTTTGGATACAGCTTCAGCAGACCATTCTAAAGAGAAGCGAGAAAAATTAATTGTCTGAAGGTTAACTATTACATTTAATAAAACATTTGAATTATTTAATAGTTACTGCATTCAAAACAGGAACATGTCATACAGCAGAAAGGGGTAAAATAAAATGAAGTACAGAAGATTATAAGTAATTTTTCTCTAAACTATTTTTTAAGCATATTGTAACGAGACTAATTTTTTAGCAATGGCACAAGAGACTGATTCAGATCTTGCACTATAAATCTTTATTCATTCACTCATTACATCCTATTAAACTTCAACTTGCAGGTTGCTGTCGAACATGGCCGATAGGTGAAATCCACCATCGAGCCCATATTTATTCTCAAAAACTTATGCAAAGAAGTAGGAACTGAAACAAAGTACATCCTCTTTTCTACATATACCTCTCCCTAAGCAGTAAAGTTGAGATAGGTTTCTTCTTCCTATTGATGCACTCTGCATCTTAATATTATTACTTATAATTTAAAGTAAAATCTTACTTTTATTATTTTTACTTAATTGATAGTTTTGAATTCTTTTGATTAATAAAAATCTTGAAGTGACATTAAATTCCATATCTTTATTTGACTTACCCACATATTCTATGAAACAATATGTTGAAAATAAAACAAAAAGTTGCCCCCTCTTCAAAATACCAAGTTTACTTCAAATGAATTTTCTTTATTCATTGTTAACAAAACTGAATCATTACATTTTACTATAAGCAGTAACATACATGCACACTCACCATTTGAAATCGCAAGTGATATAAAAAATTTATGTAATATATCTCAAATAAGTTTAAAAGAAAATAAAATGTCATACTACACATGTTGAATCACTCTCTCTCTATATATAAAATATTAGAAGTAGTAATAGATTGGGTTTATCCAATACACAGTTAAAATTAATTTTAATTAACTGAGCATAATTTTTTCCATAAATGCTACACTTTTACATTATACGAAAATTTTGTGATTAAGAATCTTAAAATCCGAAAAAATGATTAAGAGGGCATAATTTTCAAATTGTAAATTTTCAGTATACAGAACCCCATTACATTTGATTTTAAAGACCAGAAGATGCTAATATACAATAAAAAAAAAATAGAAGTGTAACTCTTCAACAAACAGTTTAACTAAGTACAAGTACATTTTACAGTAATAGAATATATTGTAAATATTTCTGTAATGTAGCAGCAAAGAATTATGATAATACCACAAAGCTTGAAGCGCCGATGGCACAGAGGTACAATGGTTGTCTACAGATAATAGTTTCTGGGCTCAAAATCCAGAGATAGCAACATTGAAAAGTTAAAACGTTTTGTTAAATTGCTCTATGTCTTTTACTATAATTTTTAAAACCTTCCAGAATAATTTGCCTTGCAAACATGCACTTTTTCCTGGATGAAATAATTAAGAATTTCTGACATCTTGGGACAAATTTAAATCAGAACTCAAACGGAACATTAAGTGACAGGCAATCAAGGAAAAGAGTCAAGAAACAGCTTAAATGGCAGGTATAAAAGCCTGGTGAAAACACACAATAGTACACGAGACTTTATTATGAAACAAATCCTTGAATGTTAAAAAGATGAAAAGATCCCACAGCTCTTGAAAGGTATTGCCAAGGATTTTAACCAAGCTTTCATGAAATAATGCATCAAAGAAATGTAAGAGAGATGAGTTAATCAAAAGAAATTCAATCTGCTACCTAATGTCATCTCTATGTCCTCTATAACTGAAGTAGGGGATCTAGTCACCATAATTCAGCAAATTGTCCGACAGGAGTTCCAATGTAAAAAACAGCTTTGAATACAGAAAATCCAGGAATGCAATCGATCAAATATGTTATCTGAGAAGAGATGCAGGAAGCTCTATAACCTCTCACAAGCTGAAGAGCAGCATACTGAAATTCGTCCATGACTCAGTTGCCAACCACTTTACTCAAAACTTGCAAACAGACAAGAGACCAAGTCCATCTCTGTGACAATCCCTGTCACATTACCTTATATGCCACTCACTGTGTCAACATTCTAGCTCTTCATGTAGCAGATGCAATGAGGAAAACTAGTCTTCTGCAGCATTCCTAGGAGCAAGGCAGGCGAAGAAATTACTCTGCTTGCTACGAAAATGTAAGGAAATCACCTTGAGGTTGTTGTTGCCAACCATCCAGTCCATGCTCTAGTGGATTAAAGAGCATCTTAATCCATCGTTTAAGAACCGTACAGACACCATCTTCAGAAAGCTATGTTCCAGGCTAAGAAAAAAATCTTTCCAATACGTTGTTGATGGAAATTCTATCCAGCTATTAGGAAAATGTGTACTTCATCTTAAAATCAATGGTAGAATCCAAATTTTACTATTACCAAACTTCAGCCATGATATCATCATTGGATGGGACTTTTTAGAAGCATCAGAAGACTTGATATCGATTGAGGGAGATCTGAACTGACATTCGAACACATTCTAAGCAAAATTCCCAAATCCTTAAACCTATACCTTGCAAGCCATAGACTATTCCATCAAACTTGCTCACCCTGTTACTATTTCCTGCGGAGATCAAATTATCAATATGATAATGCAAGAAAATAAAATGATCTTAGAAAAGGAAATTATAATACTGGCTACCATAACAACATTATGTAATGCCAAAGGTGAATTATGGGTTGCTAAAGGACAAGCTGATGCTTAGATTATTCCCAAGATTATGTTCATAGGCAAAGCATCAGTGTTAAGTATGGACTGTATGAGTAATCTCACCGAATCTAACACTACATTAACAGAATGCCTAGAATATTGACTTCTGAAGCATGTTAGCTCCTAATCTCATTTTTTTTTTTTTAAAAAAAAAGAGTTGCTTTCAGAGTACTCCACAGATTTTCAGGAAATTCAAGACCTTGAAGGGAAGGCTTAAATATACTGCCAACCATGCACCCATTAGCCAAAAAACTTATTGGACGTTACCAACTGAGAATCACATAATATAAGTAGGAAAGATGCTGGATAGCATTATAATTCAGTCATCCTGAGTCCCCCTCCCCCTCACTCTGGGGTTTGTTTAAAAAAAAAAAAAAAAAAAAGGTGGTAGTAGATTACCGCTGCCTCTATCAGATCACTAAAAAGATGCTTACCCTCTACCACATATATAGGATACAGTGGATTGTTTAAAGGGTGCTAAATATCTCTTAATCATGGACCTCTGAACTGATTACTGGCAAAATTCAGGTAGATGCAGCTGAATGCATAAAGGCAGTGTCTACCACCTCAGAAGGACCGTACAAGTTTAAAGTTATACCTTTTGGTCTAAGTAATGCTCTCACTACATTTGAAAGAATGATAAATAATCTATTACATTACTTAAAATAGACAATATATGTGCTCTGTTCCCTGTACAACATCAAATCGTTTTCCAAAACCTTACAAGAACATCTTGAAAGATTAAACATAGTTCTGAATTGCATCCTATAAGCTGGATTCATTCTCAATTACAAAAAATATCACTTCAAAGCTTCTGAAAAATGAAAATTTTAGGTCATCATGTTTCAGAAGGTGGTGTTTTGCCTGATACAGACAAGATAAAAGCTATCAGCTATTTTCCAACACCAAAGAATTTACATGATGTCAGAAACTTTTTAAGACTCATTATTGCAGCTTCATAAAAGAACTGAGCCTTTAGCAGCTGTTGAAAGTGTATTCTAAATTTTTTAAGGTTCCTGTACAAACCACTACCATTCACAAGCGTAAGTAAGCACTTACTTCAGACTCTATATTAGGACTGTTCAATGAGAAAGCTCCCACAGCCCTATACGAGGTATGAATAATAAATAAAGAGACTGATGCTGCAAACGAAATATGCAGGTAGACCAAATGCCAGAAACCTTCAACATTAAGCCTTCTCTTTTGAATGCAATGTCTCTTGCTTTTGTAAACAAATCCATAACTTTTGTTTGCATCAGAGTTATTTTTTTTGTTTCATCAGAAAAATATGATAAGTGTTACAACAGAGCAACTAATTGTTGTGAAATTTCATATCAAATCTTGCAGAAACCACTACTGAAACTAATAATTTATTGAGAGGAGAGTATGGTAATGAATGTTGATCATGGGTATGTGTTTTAGTGGTTTATGTGTTTTCAAGATGGCTGAGAAAATATTGAAGATGATTCATGCCCCTGTTGTCCTTCTACATCAAAAATGGATGACAATATCGAAAAAATCTGTAATCTGGTTCAATCTGACCATAGGCTAAGTATTCATTCGATTGCTAAGACTGTAAGAATTGATAAATTCAAATGCCAAATTTTATACAACAATTTTAACATGCAAACAGTGTGTGCCGAAATGGTGCCTAAAATTCTCATGTTTGAACAAAAAGAAGCTAGCAAAAATGTTTGTACTGGCACTTTTGAATGCCACTGAAAATGGCTCAAACTTATTGGAAGGGATTCTTAATGTGAGACAAATTATGGTATTTTTACTTACGATTCTGAAACAAAGCGCCAATCCATGCACTGGAAGAGCCCATTTCCACCAAGAGCCAAAAAAGATTGAAGTGAGCAAATCAAAATAATGGTGACCCCTCTCCTAACACCCACACCACCCCAACAGATTTAACGTGCATCAGCCCCGGCTACACGGCGGGCCTTTGGTAGCCAAGGATCGAACCCGCGACTGAACGAAAACCGTCGGCCCCAAGTCCGAAACCATGACCACTAGGCTACAGCGGCCACTATATTTATGGGATTATGTACCTCCTTTGGGTTCTTGAAGGTCAAATTATTAATCAACATTACTACCTTCACCTTCTTATGGAACCTTGAAAGAATAAGGGGGAAATGACCCTAATTGAGGAAGGACTAGTCATTCCCCATCGTCTGTTGAAAGGTTTCTGGCCAAATACAGTACCCCAGTGTTAGACCATCCACCTAATTCATCAGATCTTGCAATATGCGACCTCCACCCATTTCCTAAGGTGAAATCTACATTAAAAGGAACAAGATTTGAGTCTGTTGAAGCTGTGAAAGAGAAAGTGGCATGTGTTCTTAAGGAGAAGACAGAAGACTTCCAGCACTGTTTTGAACAATGGATGATTCACATGGAGCATTGCAGGGTTAAAGGAAAGGAAACAGAAAATGACAAAATCCTTGAATGAATGGAAAACAGAATAAGAAAACGCTTCCATTAAACGGGCCTATATTGCTTTGTACGTCGATATGTTACACACTGCCATGAATGCTGATGAAGAAAATCCATTCCACTTCAGTTAACAAGTCATTTAGCACCTATCTTTCCTGAAATTGCACCGTTCCATCCGATAAGGATATACTTGCTGGGAGGATTACCAAAGTTGCTGCTGAATCATTGCCTGTATTGACTACTTAAAACACTATACCATCCTGAAGGCAATACCTACTGCTGAAGCACTGGAAGCAGCCAAAATTCTCCCCTTTGACATTATCTCAAAATATGGAGTTCCCAGAGTCACCATTACAGACTGAGGACAGGTGAGATTAGTTGCAGAACTTAATCACTCCTGCAATGTTACCCACCAAATGACAACTGCTTACCATCCCCAAACTAATGGGCTAACAGGACGCTTTACAAAGACATTAATAGGCATACCGTCTATGTACGATGAAATTAAGCAAAATGTTTGGGATGAATTATTGCTCTTTATTAATTATACATACAACACCACCACAAATAAGGACAATTAGAATCGCACTATTTTATCTGACGCATTAGTATGAAGCCAAAATCATGCTATAATTTTTCCAAATGTCGGAAACTGTAAACATTTATCCCCCCCTCCACAGACAATGCCAACTGATTGACTTCCTCTTCAGTTTTTAATTATTTTTATTTTATCCTAAAATGCAAATGCTTTCTTCTTTATGGAATTTGTCTTTATTACAGATTTTTTTTTTTTTTTGGATACTGCTGAGATTTCAAAATCTCTGTTCAATCTGAAGTGCTCGCATGGATATGAAAAACAGAGGCCAGAGATAAAAAAGGTAGGGGTCACAGCCTCTGATATGTTTTTAAAATGCAATTCAAACTATTCAGACTCGAGATATTTCAGTTTTAATAAAAAGCAATTTGTTTAGAACAAATCTTAATCTTTGAGTGATAAAATGCAAGCAACAAGCTACTTTAAGCACATACATTAAAAAAAAAAGAAAAAAAAAAGGGAGTTATTACAGATTAGTAAAAATATTAAAAAAGCAAACTATTTTGAATTGGATATATATACCAATACCAACATAATTAATTTTAACTGAAAAAATATTAAGTGTACAAGTAATTTTCCTTTTGTCCCAAATAGAATGTAAAATTTAGTGCTCAACAAAAGTAACTGTTATTTAAAAAAAATTAGAAAGCAAATAAATGAAAAAATATAAAGCAAAATTTGCTATACATTGAATGTTATATATATGAAACAATTAAAGAAATAATCATAGTATGCTTGCTGTTAAAGCCATACAAACTCACTTAAAAAATACAAATACATAAAAGTTACTTACCTATGGGCCAATTGTCAAATACATGCTGAGCAATATCAGCAGCAGAGTCACTGGGACTAAATAAAAATTCTTTTGTTTTGCCACTCACGAGAATTAAACGCAAGTTTATCTGTAAAAAAATACATACATAAATATAATACATCATTCATGTTAGAAAATAAGTAAAAATGCTTTTTCATAAATTAACTGAATCAGTATAGCAATCGAAAACTCAAGAAATTTAAAAAATTCTACTGACAATTCAATATACATATAATATTTTAGGTCAAATATTTTTTGAATTCAATCTTACAAGCCAAACAGATGAAAAAAAAATCTATATATATAATAGCAAACAAAACTTATTTTTAATACAATAGATTCTTCAAATTGCAAACGAGTCACAAAAATAACCTATTTATTTTTATTAATTTTGTTTAAGTTCAATACAAAAACTTGTGTATTTATTAAATAAATTTGTCATATAACAAACATACTATCAAAAATTTCAATAAAAAAAAGGACAGTAATAAAAGATGATTTATAACGTATCTTGATCGACCCATTTTGTTGACTTCAGAAATAAATACAAATCAAAATGAAAAACTAAATTATAGCCCTAAAATATTTCAGAATACATTCTGACAATTTTCATGAGAAATATTTTAAGTTATGAGGGGAAGAAACAAAGATTAAACTCCAAACTTAAAAGCCCAAGTATACTCAGGATTTTAATTTTTATAAACTAAGAAGCCAAAGAATACTCAAGCATCTTGACAAAATCCCGTTTCTTAAATCCCAAATAAATGTATTGTGATGGTTACAAATGTAGCCACAAGATGACACAAGTTTACTTTGATTGGTCTTATGAATACAAGAAGTATTCTATAGAGTTCAAGGTTAGTAGTTATAATAACAACATGCACACACTATTATATCCCGGTTTTTTTTTTATTAGTTTTTTCGTATGAAAGGCGATGAAGAGTTTAATATACAATTTAGCGGGTCAGAAAGGTGACATTTCTGATATTGACAATGTGAGTGAAGCAATTCCAGATCAAGAATGGGATTCTAAGGATGTTACTTTTCCAGCAATAGATTGTGATGGGATATAGATTAGACTGCAGCATTGCCTCCAACAACCCCAATATTTCCCTCAAATTTCCCCCAAAATGACTCTTCAAATGTGATGGAATTTATAAATAAAATAATTTATGATTATTAAGTGAATATTGTAGGCACTGAGACAAATTGATAAGTTAGAGATGAGAATATTGTTGGTTGGAATGACAAATGCGATTTTTGTTTAGTACAATACCCTTGAAAAGTATTAATGAAACCAAACTATCAAATCTATTGGTCTAAGCATCCACTTTCACCACTTCCTTAGCCACTAAAGATTTTTGATACTAAAGTGCCTTCATTTTTCAGATAACCCCAAATTGATCCTGCTGGCCATACACAGCCAAAGCTAAACAAAAGTTGACTCACTTACGATTATCTCAATAATAAATAAAATCAGAGAGGGATGTTATCATAGATAAAAAAATCTTATGTTAAATTAAGGGATATTAGGTTTGTTCAAAATAGAAAGCAAGATTTAAGATAAAGACTGACTTGTTGTGCGAGTCCAAGTCAGGCTATGTATGATCTATGACGGGGGTGGCCAAACCGTGGTGCTTTGATTGATTACAAATAGTGCTTTAGTCAAATTTGATAAAGAGAAGAAGTGTTAGATAAACCTTAAAAACATTCTGAAAATGGAATAGAATATGTTTCAATTTTTTTCAAGGTAAATATGATATTTTTTGTCAAACAAATATATAAATTTGATTGATTGTTTAGTTACGTCGTACTAAGAAGCAACATGAAGGTTATTGGCGACGTACCTCAAATTTTGAACGTCGGTCAAGCGACGAGTACGACACTTGAGTGGCAACTCCCTCTCCGAAATTCTCCACCTTGCAATGGAAAAATTTTGGACTTCGACCCGATTCAAATTGTACAAGCCCCGCTACACGGCGAGACGAAAGTGGCATCAGAGCTCGAGACCACGTCTCGGCGGAAACAAGGCTGACCGCGACCATGACAATAGGCCACCGCGGCCACTTCATTAAACTTTAGCGTAAATTAATTGATTTCACTGGTAGTTTGAGTTATACCTTTTCTTTCCCCAAGCGATCCAGATTATATATATATATATATATACACACACATATATATATATCTGTGTGTGATGATCTGTATCAACCCTTAACAATGAAAGTAAGAAATGTTCAAGAGCGTATAAAAAATGTTCAAGTTAATTTGTCGCACGGTATGCAAAAGATTAGCTAAACCCCTGGCGTATGATTATAAATTCAGGTAAGGGTACAAAATTTGATGATGAATCTAATCTTCTCAAATAATAATGATTCTAATGAAATTTCTTCTGAACAATTGTACAGCCTTACAGTTATTTCTAAACCTCTTCACACTTAACAGATCTCCGTATTACTAATCTTTCACAAAATAATTGTTAAGTTAAGAATCCAAATTCCAGTATGAATTTCAGATCATTTGAAATTATTTGATATTAAAAGGTTCATTTTTAAAAGAACTATTAAAAGTGATTCAGATGAGAAAGATTTCGAACAATTATTTCTCAAAGGAAGAACTAAAAACATGAATTTCATACCAAAATCGAAAGAAAAAGATTTTATAAATGTTAACCAAAAGACAATTATGATTTAATATATTTTGCATTTTGAACTAAAAGGAGCAATTAAATATCGAATTTCAGCTTCATTGCGAGTACATCATGAGCTTTTCTGTTACCATTGAAACAGAAATTATCCCTACTCCATCTGTCTTGGAAAAACGATCATGTTATTGATACGTTGTCAATTTCAGAGATGATTTTGACATTATGTTTTATAACCTGTTGAACAACCTCTAAAGTATATTCAAATAAGATTTATCAACTAAACTAAATGTAACTGTTGGTCGTATGCATTCAATTACAACTGTTCCTTTTTTATTGCATAAATCAAAGAAGATTCAAAGTAGCAAGATATGTAAATATAGTAATTACCAGAAACAAGTAATTTTTTTTAATAAGCGAAAACGGACAATGTATGAATTTAACTCATAGAATACTTGACCAGATTTAATTGCATAAGAAAATTTTAAACCCATGTACTACAGCGTATTAACTTATCAATAAGAACTAAAAGACTGTTAAAAAATTCTTTATATATGACTTTTTCACCACTGAAAACAAAAACTTTTCAACATTAATAATTCGATATAAAAACCAACGTTTTTAAAAACAACGTTTTTATATGGTGGCAAAGTTTATTAGAGAAAATTATTGAAATATTTGTTAAAACTGTTAGTTATTTTTAACTTTAAAATTCACTTAAAAAGAGACATTTGTGAGAGTTTTAAAAAATTCATAATACTCATAAAATCAAAACATGCATTTGAAAGTTTGTAAGTCATTCTATTAAAAAAGAATGGGAACCAGAATTCAGAAAAAATTATTGTGATATGACACGGCGCCAAATATTGGAAACTTTTTTTCTTGCGAATGATTACTGTCTAAAAGTCAGCAACCCTTACTATCTCGGAGATAGTAAAGGGGAGATAGTATCTCCCCTTTGTGAGTACAAAAGGTTTACGATTCCTCATGCGGCGTTGGGAGTGCCCGGTGCCCCCCCCAGAGGGGGAAAGAAATTGTTTCCTCAATCCTAAAAGCACCGAGAGGAAAGAATATTTTGACTTATTAAAATTATTGAAATATTAGTTAAAACTTGTCGCAAACGTCTAAATATTGCATTGTTAGGCGAGTACGAACGATTCCCAAAATTTCAAAGCTCTAGCTTGATGGGAAATTGGTTAAATTAACGATCGAAAATTTGATGACACACACACTCACACCAAGTGAAATGCAGAAAAAACGTTGTAAAAACTATTTCTTTCATTTAATGAACATTCTTTTCTGCATTACAAAATTTTTTTTATAACGTTTTTCTGAATTTCACTTGGTGCGTGTGTCATCAAATTTTCGATCGTTAATTTAACCAACTTCCAATCAAGCTAGAGCTTTGAAATTTTGGAAATCGTTCGTACTCGCCTAACAATGCAATATTTAGAAGTTTGCGGCAAGTTTTAACTAATATTTCAATAATTTTAATAAGTCAAAATATTCTTTCCTCTCGGCGCTTTTAGGATTGAGGAAACAATTTCTTTCCCCCTCTGGGAGCACGGGGCACTCCCCACGCAGCATGAGTATCGTAAACCTTTTGTACTCACAAAGGGGAGATACTATCTCTCCTTTACTATCTCCGAGATAGTAAGGGTTGCTGACTTTTTGTCAGTAATCATTCGCAAGAAAGAAAATTTCCAATATTTGGCGTCATGTCTTATCACAATAATTTTTTCTGAATTCTGGTTCCCATTCTTTTTTTAATAGAATGACTTACAAACTTTCAAATGCATGTTTTGATTTTATGAGTATTATGAATTTTTTAATACTCTCACAAATGTCTCTTTTTAAGTGAATTTTAAAGTTAAAAATAACTAACAGTTTTAACTAATATTTCAATAATTTTCTCTAATAAACTTTGCCACCATATAAAAACGTTGGTTTTTATATCGAATTTTTATTAAACAGTATGTCACACATTCCATGTGAAATGGTATACTGTAATTTGCTTAATTGCACGATTTTTTCCCATATTAGTCGATGAAATACATTCAATCAAATATTTCTGATGCAGTTTTTAGTACCAACTTTATAATAATGAAAATTATAGGGACTTCTTATAAATAACTCATTAACCAGAACTTAAGCTTTGTTTTAATATGACCTCTTTAAGACACCGTGTTAATGTTTGCCTAACACTAAAATTCAACTACGTTTATAAGTGCTCATAATGAAGTTATGAATAACGATGCCTTAAGTACTACTTTCACAGTAAAATGTTCAGAGATATTGATGCATTTGTTTCTAATATTCAATGCCAAATATTACATTAATTTTAGGATTTTTAGCTTTTCTTATAAAATTTAAAATAAAGTGTCATATATACACTGTCACACAAGATTCTGTCAAACTCAGTTATAATAAACCTCTGACGACAGAATAAAAAGTTCATTAAAACCTAAATTTCTCTTAATCCAATTTTGTAGAAAACAATTACATTGTGATAAGACAATTTTCAATAAATTAATTACATAAATATATGTATTTCGCTGGATGGTTAACTATTTTAAAATAGTGTCTATATTCTCTTTTTCAGCCCACAATGTCTTTCCCCCCCCCTCCATCCAGACTTTTTTTCGTGATTAGTGATGATAACGTTGTGATTTTTTTAGTTTTGGGTACTAGATTTTGATAAGAAAAAACTGCTTGCATACCGCCGATTGATTTTTTCAATCTTCTGCGCGTTTGATTATTTTTATTTTATCCTCAACTGAAAATGCTTTCCTCTTTGCGGAATTCGTCATTTTTACCAATTCATTCAGGATATTGAGGAAATGGCAAAATGTCTTTTCAGTTGGAAGCAAACAGCCCCTGGAGATGGGTGATGATCAGAAAGCGCCTCTATGATCTGTTCCACTAATATTTAGATATTTCAAGGGGTGTTTTGAAGAGTGGGATCTATGTAGTGGACAAGTGGATTCTAAGAAATGGCGGGGAGAGAGAGGAAAGAGGATTTCTATTTATGGGGCAATGAATCAGACGTTTGTTCCAAGAAACTGCGAGGAGAATAGAGAGAATGAACTATGAGACGGAATTTTGGAATGCTGTCTTAGTAGGAACCCTCATACGTATGTTAAATTTGAAAAATCGAGAGAAAAAGGAAGGAAATTTCATAACCGAGAATTGACTATAGTGAGGTATGAGTGTATATAAAATGTCAATCGAATTTCATATTACAGTCTGTATAATATAAAAGTAGTTATTTATCGAGTTTTTTTCTGGTTATAAACTATAATGTCTTAAGAGTTTCACGTATTTTGCGCGGCCCGAAACAACCGATCTTCTTAAAATGCGGCCCAGGTTAGACACCCCTGGCGTATGATTTGATGAATTTATTATTTATTTTCAATGTCAGAGTGGTTACCAACTATCACGTTTTTGTGTGTGGGTTTACCATGAACAAATCAAGTTCATACAGTGCGATTGACTTAAGGAAGTTAATGCACGATCACAGTTGTTTGATTTCAATTAACATCTAGAGGCAACACGAGGACTACTGGCGACAGACCTCGTAATTTTTAATCACGGTCGACTGATCATCAAAACCACATTTACGTCATATTCACGACGGTCCTCGGAAGTATGAGACCCATATGCAACTACCATCGTTTACAAATCCGTTACTCTACCAAACAGCAATCTTCCTCCCAAGCAACACTCGAATAAAAAAAGAGCTACTACAGCTGAATTACAGTCAAATGACGAAGGCATCAGAGCTGATACCTCCTATAATACAAATTTGAACAATGCGGCATCAGAGGACTTATTTCCACACGATATTCTTCCAGCGAAACCAAGTACCAATTACGAAGCTTGAGACTATACAAACAGGTGAGCATGATAATAATAATAATAATAAAAAATCTAGTAATATCCGAGATTTAATAAATCTTTCTGTATGGCAGACACGCGGAAATCTCTTACATTAAAGGGGATGACAGTCTACGTAGTTCAATATTCCTCTTTTAGACCCTTCAGCAATGAAATGATCAGTACAACTTAACTGCCCCACAAAATCAATGGGCGTAATAAGAGCGAGTACGCCCTTCCCGAACCCCAGCAGACAAAAGCCGAGTGACAGCCGTTTATTTTGGTCAAATATACACAACATTCCAATCAGAATATTGCGCGGCCCCACCCCGGTTTGCTATATCGTCCTATACCACATCACAAAACGGCCGCATTTTTGCAAAGCGATGTCATTACAAAAACAGGCATACGAAGCGTGACTGCGATAGGGTTAATCTCCTCCCTCGTTGTATTCTTACTCTTTTTTCCCTCTCACAATTATTGTTAACGCGAAAATACTAAACACAGTAATGTGCATGTCCTGCTCAACACAACAAATCTATGCATAAAAACATATAAGAAGCTCAACTTTTCGATCACAGATTTTTTAAAACCTAAGCACAGTGATAGGAGAGACTGTAGGATTAAAAAAAAATTCAAAATAAACTTCTATAACCTTCCAACCTTCTCTCGAAACAATCGCATTTAAATAACCATAATCCTACTCTTGAAATGCTCCCCTCCCCTAGCAGTTCTAAATAGCTTACTATTTAAGATATTGTCTGGTCTCGGATTTTGTCCCAGAGTTGCTTTCATTCCGCACATTTTTATTTATAAAATATTTAAAATTTTTACAATTAATGTAGTTTATTTTATTAAAATTATCAAACGAAATATTGTATGATTTGACATTAATTTGTAGAATGTTGACTTTTAGATAAATTTATCTATTTAATAATCCCTCATTCATGTAATATTTCTGTAATCAAACAAAAAAAAAATTACATAACTATTTACCCATTAAAAAATGCATCTTCAAAACCTATGTATGATCTTTTAAATACCGATTTAAATCGTACTAGTTTGTAAGCGCATCATACATCCATCCCCATATTTAAAAAAGGAATCTATTGAAGGAATTTAAAAAAGGAATGTAAATGGTTAGTAAACTGAAGTTCAATCTTTACGGCAATAATTTTTCATTTGTGAAATAACGGAAATAATACTTGAATGGTAGAATGTGATAATGAGCAAACTAATCTGATAAATAAATTTTCAAAAATTTGATGTCATATCATAAAATACTTAATCTGACTTTTTTTCTGAATTGCATAGGCAGCAGAAAATTACCGAGATTAAATTATCCCAAGTCCAATATCTCAACCACTACGCAATTTAAAACTGCAACAAAGTATAAAAATAGAAAGTATTGATATAATTATTGAGTAAATAGCATTTAAAGTTTCATATATCAGAAGATTACTACAATTTATTTAAGAGGTTTTATTATTCCTATAATCTTTGTTAGTGAGCTAGTTTGTGGAGATTCTCTCGAGCTCTGTAATATGCTGAAAGAATATGCACATGTTACAAACAAGCAAAAAAAAAAAAAAAAAAAAAGTTATTAATATGTAAAGATGTTTATATATTATTTTGAGGGATAGCTTTCCTTTTGCTCCTCATACTAGCCGTTACATGCGTCTTTTGTTAAAATGTGATCGCTTTACACTTAAAACAAGATAAATAATTCGAGATAAAAACCAACGTTTTTATATTATGACAAAGTATACTAATTATTATGCATTAAATTCAAAACAAACAGGAGATAAACACATAAAAAAATTTAATTATAATTTCAATTTAATCAATCATTTATTGAATATTTTTTACTGAAAATTTTTACAACACATACAAGCCTTTCCTTCTTAGTTTCCAAATATTTTTGGATTACCAGATCTAACCGCGTGGAGGTGAGGCTAATTTGAGTATGATTGGCTAAGTGTAGATAAATCTACATGTATTACGCATCATACTCTTCTAGACACAAAAACGTGGACAAAACACAAACGAACTTTATTATTTTTTAAGGAACATGAAAACATTGCACAAAAATAATTTTTTTTAAAAAAATTCTGAAATTATTTTAACAGACAAATATTTATTATATAATGCCTTATCAATATTTTCATAATATTTTTCTCATACTTAAGGGATATTAGCCTATATTGCAGCACATTCTTCATCAATCTATCTCATAATTAAGCAATTGATACAATAAATTCTTTTTCAGATTAAGTTATTTTTAGCAACTTGTGTAGACTAAAAAATTACGAATGGAGCAAATAAAAGTTATGCATCTAATAATGTTTACTAATTCATGATTTCTAGTTGACATACCAATCATTTAAATTCTACTTTCTTAGTACTTCTGAAATGCTGTACATCAAATTCTAGAAAACATAATTTTTAACTTTAAAATTTATTTAAAAAGACATTTGTGAGCGTATTAAAAAAAATTCACATTATAAAATCAAAACATGCATTTGAAAGTTTGTAAGTCATTCTATTAAAAATGGGAACCAGAATTCAGAAAAAATTATTGTGATATGACATGGCTTCCCAAAGTTTCAGAGTTCTAGCTTGATGGGAAGTTCGTTAAATTAACGATCAAAAATTTGATGACACACACACACCAAGTGAAAATCAGAAAAACGTTGTAAGATACTTAATCCTCCCCCATTTTATTCAAAAACAAAGTTACTACAGATAGCAATCTGGCGCTTTTTAAAATGAAGTTATGCTTTCACTATTTTACATTCTAGTTTATTTTTATATTGATAGTAAATTTTTATATGAATAAAGAGATTGGGGGAGGGAGCACACAATAATGTTACGCTTTTTGTTTCGATATTTATATATTTTCCAGTAAGACGTATAGTTTAAGTAAACAAATGTCATCTGAATCCTAGCTCTTTGATGCTGAATGCATTTTCAGAATCATTCAATTTTCAAAACTAATAAGATTAAATTTAGAGCACGTTTTTATCAATATAGGATACTTATATTACCATAAAAATTATCGAGAACTGCCAGCAACAGAAATAAGCATCGCAAGTTTTCCTCCATTCCCATCAGAACTATTGAACCCAAGAAAATACGCAATCTTTTTTCCCTTTAACTTATCACAACTACGAGCAATCCTCTCTTTGCAAATTACGTGTTTAAAATCGAAGTATACACTATATTTCATTCAGAAATTAAACTTCCTGCAGTGAGGGAGGAGGGAAGAGGACAGAATATGATTTGGGGCGGAAATATCATCGGAAAATGAGCTAATTCTTAAAATTTTGAACATATATAAATCGAAATTAAACGTAGAATTCAATGTTAATCAAAAATTTTGAGTAGAACAAAAAGTTAATTTTAAACACAAAAAGCTCACTTTACACAAGTAAAATTAGTATCAAATTGATTCTCAATGCATACCTACAGAAATATAAATTAAGTGTGAAATGTACTACAGAAAAAAATTCTGAAAATAGAATTTTCTAATTTTCTTTTTAATGGTACTTCAACGTAACAGTTATTTATAAAATTACGGTGCTGCTACTCTGTGTTGTAATACTGTTTGCTACCATCATAATTCAATATATTGATACTTTTGTCTGCGAATTGTTAGATTACAATAAACTCCGTTTGGTAGATGTACTAATCAATGCGAAGTTTTTTGTTGGCGAAACCCAGAGCATTCTTTGATCGCTTATGTTCTAGAAGCTACAGTTGAGTGAATTTGTTAAAAAGTGACCAGGATAAACCTGCATTCAATGAAACCAACGGCGCTAATTTTCCAAAATAGTTTTGCCTAAAAAGAAAGCACGGAGTCGTTTTTTCTGTTTCCACCATATTTTCCCAGTTTCAATCGGCTTTTTTTTTTAAAGAAGATATTCAAGATACTCTGGTTCTCTTCCAAGGAAATACGAGAATGTAGAAATTTTTCAGCCCCCAAGACTTCAAAAACAAAGTTTCAATTCAAATGTTCATCAGATAAAAGTGTATTTGACAGAATGTTGATATAATCTGATACTGAAAAACGCTTAAAAAGCAAGCAATAAGTTTCTTCTACACTTTAGACAGCATCAATTAGAAATTTAACACAAATAATCTGCAGGAACCTAAACCGATTTGCTTACACTTTTTGATTTCACGACCTCATTTCGTCAGATAAGAGGTGAAGTGTCATTGCGTAACATATTAGCGACATGGAAGATATATTTAACTTATCGACACGGAATCATTACCACAGACACAGTCTATTATTAAATGCAGTTGAGTTGCGCATAAATCGGCAGTAAAATAAAATTACAGGTCTAGCTTGACTGCAAACGGAAAGTGTCGAAATAGAAAAATTCATATTTCTCAAAATAATTGAATGAAATATATAATCGAAAGAATAAATAGCATTTGCTTAATGATCTTTTGAGAACATTATCATTTGCCAAGGGCAATTTTAAAATTACTAGTAACATCGATTTTAAACGATGCATAATTACAAATCCTCAGATGATATGAAATTTTTTTAAATAACTTCCTTTAACAACTCTTTCAAAACAATGATAGTCTAATTTTGATAATGATTGTGATTGTTTATTAACGTCGCATTGAGAAGGAAAACGAGGGCTACTGACGACGGACCTCGTAATTTTGAACCTCGGTCAAGTAACGAGGATACTTGAGCTGGCACCCCCCTCCAAATTTCCACACCACGCCACAGGACTTGAGACCTCGTCCAGATTTAACATCGGCCTTCAGTGGGATCAGGTCTCGAGTCTGCGCCTATGACCACTCGGGTACAGCAACCACAATTTTGTCAATGAGCATATATCTATCGCATAATCAACAACTTAGAATGTGATGTTTTATAGCGCAAGAGTTCAACAGTTTAGAATAAATATAAGACATAATTTAAATATGGTTGGAGTTAAAATTTTGCTATATTTTCTCCTACGAGTTCGAAATAAATTTTGTGTTCGAATCACAATAAAAAAAAATGACAGTACAATACAAAAAAAAAAAAAAAAAAAAAAAAAAAAAACGTAACTAATCTAATCTATGTTTTACTCTAATCTAACAACAAAATACAACACATTTGTGACTTCAAAGGGGGAAGTAACTAAGAATGACTTGAATCAAATTCTTTTTTAAAAAAAATTTCTCTCTACCACATGCAAACATGTAACTTTTAAAATTTCCTCCTCAGAAATACATACTGTTTCTACCCACAAAGACTAATTTTTTATATCATATAAACATTTTATCACAAAAATATTTGAATTAAAATATATGAAACGTAGAAATAATACAACTCAATACGCATGATTGGTACATGAAAATGATTTGCTTATTTTACCATTTTAAAACTATCGTCATAACACAAGCATGTCAAAAATACACCCAGTACGAGATTTAAAATACAAGTCACGCATCTCCCGCGCATTTCCGACTTGGAAAACAAGGTCTGCTTGGAACACCTTTTCGGCGCGTGGGTCGCGAGATGTCGTCAACCCGCACAAAAAAATCCCTAGACTAATGGTCGGATCAGCGGCGCTCGTTTTCGCACCATTCGGTTCCCCTCAGATTACGAAAGCAACACTGAGAAGAACAGCACCTTTTTGTGTGGAGAGGAGCATTTTCACAATGATCTCGGCAACTTAGAAGATTTTTCTTTAAAAGCAGCTGTCCAATGAATCAATGGTGAAGAATTTTGTCTTAATCCATCATGATCATTTTGATCGCAAGAAGAAATCGAGAGTAAATTGTTTGAATTTTAAATCCTTACAAAAAAATATTTTAAGCAATTTAAAACGCATGCAACATTTTTAATAATGAAACTTTAACTGTGTTAGCATACCTTTAACATTATAACAAAATAACATGTTTTTATTTTTTTTTTTTAAAAAAAAAAAAAAAAAAAAGCATTCTTATTGAGCACTTATTTAATTGTGATCTAACGTATGATTTAATTTTATATATCGCTTATCATAAAAGCCGTTCTTATGGATATTTTCCACAAATGTAATTAACCTCGAGGAAGAGAGATTGATTTTGTTACGGCATCACGAGCATGATGAAGTTTATTACTCATTTTCTTAGAAGAGCTAAAAAAAGACATGTATTTCTGTTTCTTTTGCAAAATGTGACTATTTCAGTTCATTAATAAATTCAAAATAAAGGATATTAGAGAAAGCTGCGAAGCGCTCTAAATAAAAAAATCCAGGAATTTAATTGCAATACATAGAACATTGTAAAAAAAAAGTGAAAAGGCTTCTTTGAAGCCAGATTATCGCATATACAATTGAACATTTCAGGAACTTTTGAATTATCGTACTGACACAGTGCTCTTTTATGCAGATATTTTTTTTGGTTTGTTTACACAGGTAAACAGCAAGTTTTTTTTTTTTTTTATCGTTCACTAGAACTTTTGAAAATAATCGTACAGGTATTGTATCTTTTGTAAGTCAGTGGCAGCTCTCTTCGATTTAGATGGTCAGCCAAATTACACAGTAGGAGTTCCTTTGCAAAAGAAAGTTTGAGACAAAACTATGGATTGTTGTGAAATTTCTTCTTAAAAGAAAAGACCCATAGCAACATTTCTCGGAGATGACACTATGCCCGTGCTGAAGGCTAAAATTTCCCTCCTTTAACTCTATTCAAACGAGTCGATTTATCAATCAAACCACAAGAACATGTAGAATTTTTGTAACAATATTTACGATGGTTTCAACTTAATGAGGCTATCATAGTCCATAGGTTTTATCCATAGGAGACTTGAAAAGCATATTGCTCTTTCTTGAATAAACTATGCCAGCACCCCTAAAGGCAATTTCTTAGATATGAATTCAATTTAATTGGCATCGAGCATCTTCAATCACATTTGAATTTGCTTCAATATGGATTTTGATGCACGAGCATGTAATTTTTCATTTCCTCCAATCTGTTCTGCAAGATTTTCATCATCTATTTATATTTCTGGGGAGTTCGAGTTCGTCAATTTCGCTTTCAGTAGAATTTTGAAACTGAATCATCATATCAATGCAATTTCAGAGTTGATGGAAAAGAGATGAGTATTCATCAAGCATATCCTTTTGAACAGTGACTCATTCATTTATGATGGTCGAAACCAAACATGTGCGTGATGGAATAAATATATGAAAGCCGAGGGACAGATAGGTATTTCACTAGTACATCAGCTAAAATCTCTATGGGGTCTTTAACCGCTTGATCGTTTAAGTTAGAACATTAATTTATGACGCTTGTTACACAATATTAAAGGAGGATGAAAGGATAATGATAAAATATAATAAAATCATTACATTTCAGTGAGCGCATCTCTTTTAAGAATAATCACTTTCAAAGTAGTTTTGCCGTTAAAAGACCTTTACACTGGTGGTCACAAAAGTTCATTTAATGGAACACGTCAAGGTTGACACAAGTAGTTTCTCCACTCTCCTGTTACGGACAAACTTTTGTACTTCCATAAAAGTACACCATTCCTCATTAACGAAAATATAAAAACAGGGTGTAATCTATGACCTCAAATCGTTGTTTATCAATCACAAGTTCTCTTCAGTCAGGATGTTTCGAATGAACACACCTAGCTTCCATGTCTACTGATCTTGTAGTTTTGAAACTTACGATAAGGTGACGAGGATGACACGAGTTGATACATCAAACTATGTCACATGCAAGGATCCGAAAGTAGATCTAATTGAATTTAACACATAACAGCCTTCATTCTTCAACACGTTTGCTTTTGACATGATATGGACATGCCAACTTGTGCTATTCTCTTCACCCCGACACTGGCTTTATTTACGAAGGCCGAATGCAATAATTCATATTTACTCTAGTACTACCAATCAATGAATATGCGTGGAGATATAATGAGATGTTCCGAATCTTTTTCCTCTCCAACAAAGATCATACTGACTGTCTTTGTCATAACAGTACATGACCGCTAATTTTAGTCAAAGTCGGAATACCATCAAGCTAGCAGTCACGTCCATCCTTGAATTTTGAAGAAAAATAGCTAATGGCATTTATTTTCCTTAAAAAAAATTACTATACACTTACGTTTCGTATTTAGTTAGATCAATGTTTTCTAGAAGATGAGAATTTTGAACTTGTTAATTGGAATTCTTTAGTATAACCGACGTTTTTCTTCTTTAGTAACGTAATATTACATTTGATAATACATTAACAGTTTAATCAATTTTCCAATTAAAAACATGGCATTTTCTTTTAATTCGATATACCACACACAGCATCCTAAAATCTTCCAGACATTAGAAATAATTCTACACAAAAAACAATAACACTCCTAAACAGAGACAGGAAAAATTCAAATAGACTTTTCTTTATTGTAATGGGTCATAATTATGATCAAAAATTTTTTTATATTACGCCTAAAGGTCTTGCTTAATTTCGTTCTTATTGTTATTCAAGGTAAGAAATTGTTAAAGGGAAGGGAGTATCTCCCCCCTTTCATTCTTATTTCCCTAACTGCAGAGGAGAGAAAGCAGCTACAACATGGATCGTATTATAGTGTAAGTCGCCCCCTCGACTTGGGTTAAAATGACCCAGTGATTAAAAAAAGGCATCCTGAGGAAGCGACAACCCTTTCACGATCGGTCTCGATAGTAATATTTTCAGAATTAAAAAAACGGCAGTGGAAATAATTTGAATCTTACGATTAATCACACTCTAACCGTAAAACTGGAGTCGTTTTCAATTTCTATAACACACATTCAACTCTAGAGCTATCTTCAGGATTGATAAATGTTTTGGCTATTAATCACTATTGAACTATTACTTTCGTTTTGTTTAGTATTAAGTATCGACTCGGTCATATGAAACTTTCGATATAGAAGAATTGTCCTCAAATGTTGTGAACATTGCAAGAATTATAAATTTTGACAATTTACCGACCAACTTTCCATATAATATGCCTGATATTGAACAAATACACAATATTAAAAATAATTTCAGCACACACACACACACACACACACACACACACACACTTCACACACACACACACACACACACACACACACACACACACACACACACAACACACATCGTATAATATATATTCTCATTGAACCTACAAAGACATTTCCCTGAAACGTTAGCCTTTATAAATGTAAAGAAATATTTACAAGCGTTTTAGTTGAGTATCAGAAGGGCTAAGTACAATAACTTTGAGACAAATGAAATGGTATATTTAAAAAAAACTAATCTCACAAAAGCCAGATTCAAATTTATAAATGTAAGCTTTATTAGCTTACCTTTGTTTTCATTTTTTTCTTGGTTAGTACTTATTATGATTTGTATTTTATCTTCTTGCTATTTATATTTGTAATATTCTTTCAGATATTTTTATCTCTTTCTTAATGTGTTTTGTATTTTTCTTTAGATTCCAGGATCGTGTATTAAAAAAATTAATATGACAATTTTTTTTTTGGAATATATATTTTTTCTTAAATTTTATTTCTTAGCTTTAAATAATTTTAATTGTTATTTCAATTTTTTATAATACTGAAATATCTTTTTAATTTATATCCTTTCATTAGTGCTAACAGTAGAAAAATATGCTTTGCAACTGTTACATGTATTGAAAAATACTAAGGAAATAAAAAAAAGTTTCAAATAGGCTCTTCCTGAGAACCAACTTAAGAAAAAAAAAGGGGAGTTCAGTTACTAAGTTCCCAAACAGGACAAGAAAGATAGACACTGAAATTATAATGTTAATTGTTAAAAGTTTCTTCTAATAAGGGGGGGAAACAACGAAAAAGAAACATTTCACAATGAATAGTAAATGTATTCAACGGTAAGGATACTCAAAACATCCAAGATTAAATCCAAAGGTCGAATCTAAGAACTGCAGAAACTAAGAGCACTGTGCCTAAAAGTATTTATATGCTTTTTTTTTACATATACACTTTTGAATAACAATATACAGATACAAAATTACTTAAATTTCTTTTTAAAAAAAAAGCATAAAATATTCTTCTTATAACAACCAACATATCCATCCATACAATCTAAGATAAATACTAAAGTTAAAGGTAGAAAGACAATTTTCAAACAAAAAGGGGAAGATGGAATTGTTTCAAAGGCATAATGTGCTCTTCAAATTCCCGTTGTTCACCAAAACAAGGTGGGGGGGGGGGAAGAGAGAAACTAGAAATATTTTATCCTCACTCTCCAAAAATTAAGTTTCGAGTCCGAAAAACAAACAGATCCGCCGGAGGATGTACTTCCTGTTCCTACCGGTTTGGTTCCGATGTCATAACAGTGACAGAGGGTCAGGTTCTACTTTAGGTCACGGCCACCGCAGAAAACGAGTCGGCGATTCCGGCTGTTACACATTACGTAAACAAGGTGCTGTGCACGACTTACGATTCTTTTTGGAAGAGAGAGGGGAGGGGGATCTCTCTCTCAATAAAACACTAGACGAGAATGTTATTTGTATTTAATGAAAAAAAAAATTGATGAATGTTTCCAAATAGCATATGAAGTGGATATTAATAGCAATAGTTATCCTTACTAGTAAAAAAAAAAATTTTTTTTTTCTAACAAATCCTGAAATAGTGCCATTAAAATTTCTTCATGGGATTAAACAGTGATCAGCGGTATCAAACAATAGTTCATTATTCTATCTTGAGTATTTCGAAAAAATAATACTGTGACAGTTCTATTTAAACAAAAACCAACGACCAAATAATAATAATAAAAAAAACTAAACACCTACAGATAAGAGGTGCTACAGATAAATCACTCAATATATTAGCATGTCAAATGTTCTACTGGTGAAGAAACACGTCATTTATGATAAATATTTTTTTCCTAAATCAAAGGATATTGACAGCCACTCAATGTTTCACATAAAATAACTTTACATTTAAAAGAGAGATATTCCATTTTTCTTTCGTTTTTCAATAATTTTTAACTGTTGCTGTAACACACAGATAAAAATGAATTAGTTACAATTGTAATGCTTACAAAGAAAATATTATCCTTTTAAATTGAATTCCTAAACCTCTGAAGAAATGAAACCAAGCATTAAACAACCAGTATTTTTCGATCATAAATTTATATGTAACCCGATAATTATCGATAATAAAATAAAATTACAAAGGTTTTTAATACAAGCTCCATTTTTTTTGTACCTATGTATAATCCCCAAATAATTGTTTCTTTACTTAGTCACTTCCTGGAAAAGAGAGGAAGAAAAAAAAAAAAAAAAACCGCCGCAAACACTATTCACACGGCCGAGAAACCTTTATTTAAACCTTATTTCTTTTTCAATGGAAAATATCTCCACCACATTAAATTTTCTTTTTTATGCGAATAATAGAATATGTTCCATGTTAGGCTTTACCTTTATATACATAGTCTGTAATTTTTACATTTTCAACAAATATAAATTTATTTTTTGTTTAATCCATCAAATAAATTTCACTTAAACTGCAATTAAATTTAGTATGGATTATTCAAAGGTAGATAAGGTTAATGAACATCCAACTGAAATTCCGTAACTCAGCTTTCATTCGGAATGGGAGATGAAGTAAAAAAAAACAATTTAAGATGACTATAAGAATACTATATTTCCTGCAAAAGGATGTACTCAAGATAAAAATCTCTAGCATTTTAAAATAGGATACAAAATATTTTTTTATCTAACTCTGGTGATGTAGCTTACAGTTTATTAGGTGCAACAAACATTTAACTTGATTTTTTGTAAAAATATAAATTCTTAAATAACTGTGATAATAATGAAATATCATTTGAATGACAAATGTATGAGAGTCCTCGCAGAATCTTAATTCTCATATAATAAATATTCTTAACTTATAATAAAAGGAACAATTTTGATAAGTATATTTGTCACATATAATTTCATATGATTCCATAAATCTTTTTAAAAAAAATAAAGTGTCAGAAAGGAGACCAAAAACACTGTTCACACACAAACAACCTTAGGATACTAACACTCGCAAGACTGGGCAAGTATGCAATTGGAAAAAAAGATTAGTAACGCATTGGAAGTATTTTTGGAGGTCAGCGATTTTCAACTCATTCAAATTTCCAAGTATTCCAACCAATCCATTTTACACTTTTGCTCAACATAAAGGTATTGGTTAGGAGTTAATTTTCATTTTAATCAAATGCACTGTTCAGTTAACAAGCTTAGCAAAATCTAGTTTTGGTAATGATTTAAATAAAATAAATCAAATAAACGACTTTTGAAAAGTGCAATTCAATGGTTGCTCCTATTCTGCAATAATTTTTGGAAATCATTTTAACTTTGTATTGACAATAACCAGCTAAAAATACTAGCAACTACAACAATTAAACCGACTGACTCATACAATTTACTGTTTTCACATGATTAAAAAATATCAGAAATAACTTCTAATTTCTTCTTTTAATCTATTGGATTTTGATTAAAAAAAAAAAAAAAACAATTAAATCCTGATCTTTACAAGTAGTGGACAATATAAAAATTGGAAAATTACGTTAAATTAAAGCAATGAGCATTGAAACAAGTCTCAAAGAATTTTCCAAAGTAAAATATTGATCTAGATCACACAAAGTATACAAAACTTGATTTGACTGGAGATGAAACTCGAAAAATATTTTACAAAATATCTTTGATTTAAGGAACAACAAAAATGAAAATTTACAAAGCATTTTTTTTTTTTTTTTTTTTTTTTGTAAATCTTGCAAAGAATGAGCACTAAAACTGAAAATAAAAAAACTATAGTAATACTTCAGAATTCAAACCCACCAAAACTCTAAAAAACTTGGAAAAATTTAATGTCTAGTACAGGCCTGCAAATGGATGTAAAATATAGTTGTAACTCACCCATCTTGACCTGTTAAACAACAGGTGTTCCATAAACAATGTGATAATTTATTAGCATTTTACAATGGCAGTTAAGCAACACTAAGTTTATTGGCATAAAACTATGTCTTTTATACCACAGTCAGATGACAAGGACAACACTCATGATAGTAGCCCAATCTCCAAGCTTCTACAGTATGTCACTTGAGAATTTTCAGCCCAATTTATTTTACAAACATAATCATTACTACAAAATATGTCTTCAGGGGAATCCAGACTCAAATCTAGAGCTCGATAGAAACACTACCTGCTACGAGTTTGTGACCATAACTACTTGGATATTAGGAGCAATATGATGGAAGATTCCCCATCACCAGGGTGGAAGTAGAAACCCAAGGAAAGAAATATGTCCTTGATGGTCTCCTAGTAATTGGTTGTCATTTGACCATTTACATTTTCCTCGCCTTCATACTAATCATACATTTCTCATTTGGTTTGTTGTCAAAAGCTGCAAACTTGCCTTCCAATAACCTCTCTTTTCACAACTGATGCAAGTTTTCACACAACTAATTTTATTAATTTACATTTTTATTCAAATATTGTTAATCGTTAACATTTCACCTTAAAACTCAGGGTATTTATGGTTAAAAACGTTCTTGAAAATTCAAGTTCCTAGGGCATGACAATAGATTAATTCAGTTTATATAATTTTTATGTTGAAAAATTATATCCCAGCTCAAATCAGATTCTGTAACTCATTAAATTAAAATTTTGCAGTGCATATAAAAATGATTATCATACAATTATTTTACACTTTATATTTTAAGAGTGAATTTTGTTTATTTTTATTTTATGCAACATAAAATTATGCCTTTTTATCAAACAAAATGCTCTTCACTCAATTTTAAAGCATCAGCAGACATAATTGGAAAAATTTAATAGTATAAAGCAAAGAATCTCAACTTTTATTAGTAACATCTTTTTGATGGATTGTCACTTTTCTTTCTTTAACACTTTTTCTTTTTTTTGTCAGAGCTGAACACCTTGGAAGGATTCTTTAAATGTTTTTTAAAGTGTGTATAAAAAGTGTGATTTACATTTCTTTGTGATTCAGGGTGAAAGGGTAAAATAATTTTACAGAGGTGCATGGAAAAAGATTTAATTTTAAAAAAGGCTAAATGTTTGATTTGGGAGGAATGAATAAATTTATCCTCTTTCATGGAACTATATTTTAAAAAGTATTTTCTTTATAAATATATTATTCTTGCAGCATAAGCTTACAGTAAGTTGTATTAATTTCTTTAATTTCTGGATATCTATTTACAAATCCTTTTTTTACAATATGGTAATTTATGGTGATAAACAAAGTTTACTGAGCCTGTAAATATAACCTCAATTAAAAATAAGAAGAGTTTGTTTAGGTAAAGTGACCAATAGTCTTCCTTTAGTGAGGATAGTCATTCTTTTGTAGGTTTTGTCCTTCCTCAAAAAGTGTCTACCTTTTGATATTTTAAAATTGATCTATTAATCTCTCTTTTTAGAAATGCTGCACCAAACTGTTATGCAAATGTTGAATACAATTTTTTTTTTTTTCAGATATTCAAAAGTTAGATGGCTCACTCTAACACACCTGCTATAGAGTGTAGTTTACAATTATTTGAGCCTCTCAGATCATATTTAATTTCAGACAAATGTCCAAAAATTCTGGAATATTTTCTTTCAAGTATGAATTATTGGAGATATTAATGTTTTTGTACATAATCAGGCATCTATTTCCACAAAATGATTCAAAAGATTGGAGGTGAACGTATTTCAGCTACAGAAGTTAGTCTTATTTGAACGATTTTGTCTTTCAATGTAAATCATGATTTGAAGAAAACTTTATTCTTTTAATAATAAAAAGAAAAATGTCACTCTTGGAGGAATCAAATCCGAGCATAATGGAAAAGTGTACCAAAGAAGTGCAGAATTTTTACCAAACATCTTTTCAATATGTGGATGAATGATCTGAAACAAATATTACAGGAAATAAACAGTTTTCAATGGTGTTTTTTGACTTCATTGCAAGTAAATTGGGCAGATATTGAAAATTGAGTTGCATTTTTATCGAAAAAATGCTTGATATTAAAATCGATGACAATAGTCTGTTTGAAGAAATTAGAACAATAGGAAAATCAATGTGTTGAAATTGATAAATGATGATTGAAATATTTAACCATTTCAAAAATAAACATATTCCATATGAAAATTTAGTTATTCTTGTTGAATTTACATTGTGTTGCCCTGGAACTAATGCAGCAGTTGAAAGAGTTTTTTAAATTGGGAATGATATTTCTTGCTCTGAAATTTCCAATATATTGTTAGAAAATGATATATTGACAAAAAAATTTCATTTAATTGAAAAATACTTGTTTAATTAAATAATTAAAAGGGATGTAAGCATAGTTAGTGCGTTTTTGTTTGAACTAATAAAATATTTCATTTATTGAAGCCATACTTTTTTTTCTTAAATTTGTTTGTCCTTTTCATTGTAAAAAAATTGGTCACCTTTGTTTAGAGAAAATTCTCAAAGTGCAATATTTATTTATTATGATTACACCAAAATGGAAGGAAATTACTGAATAAATTAATATTAAGTGTAGAGTTTCAGAATGCTTTGCTGCAGCAATATACAGCTGTGCAACTTACCTATCCTGAAGTACAGTAATATATAAATTTGCCAATTTATTCATTAGAATCAGTTTCATTTACTGTTCATTTTTTACATCATGATGATGTCACTACTTATTTAAGGCCATTTAGGCAACCTTTTTTTCTAAGTTGTCATGATTTCACAAAAATCACCAAGAGCCACCTGATACTTCACTTTAACCAATACTTGCAGTATAATATCTAAAAGACATATCAGAGAGAAGATCATTATTCACTTTCAAATGAACAATAAACAGCAATAGAGTATTCTTCATCAACAAGCAATATTCCTAAATTGCATACATTAAATTGTTAGAGAATTATATCTAATAGAACTGAAAAATACAAAGGTGACCGACTTGTTTTTTTCATCACATGCAAGCTTTGCATCACTATAATGGGTTACATGGACCTTTTGTTTAAAGCATCACAAAATATTTTAAACGAACTTTGTTATTATTTACTGCTTCTTATAAACAAAGCACCATTATAGTGAATTTAGGCAAAAAAAAGTTTTAGTGAAATTGAGATAATTAATGTAGACAACTGTTTATCACACCATTACAGTGAATTTACACAAATTCTTTTTTAGCAAAATGGACTAAATTCACAGATAACTGGTGCCTCGTCAAAATTATGCGATATTATAAACAAAATGGAATGGTCGTGTCAACATAGGAAATCCCTATATGCAAGACATATATGTTGTATATCCCCTTTATTTCAATAAAAAATATTATTATATTTCTTATATTATTCAATTATTTATTTTTTGGCAGGAAATAATCTGAGCATATTTTTATGTATCTATTGTCTTATTCTCATTTGTTGTTAAAATGTTGTTTTGTAAGTTAAGCCTATTTAAACTTGCTTCTGGCATTTGTTTGTATATTTATGATATAAACTTTAAATTATTTTCTGCTTCAAATAAAATACATTTTACAACTGTTAATGGCCATTTAGTTATTTTCACCTATTTGTCTTGATCAAGCTTATTTGTATTTCAATTTATTTCATTTAAAAATATTGTAATGTATCAACAGATCATAGGTTTATCCTAACATGTTCCCGAATAAAGGCCCCGATAAATATGAATTATTCAAGTGTAATTAAGCTCGTCTGAATTATAGTATCTTTCTTGTAATAGACATTTTGATATTTCCCTGTTTTAGAGAATAATAAGGAAGTACCAATGATGAATCACCAAGAAACTAAGCTTATGAGGCATATCACATTTAAAAAAAATGAATACAAGACTTGTTTCCATCAGCAGATATCACATGAATTTAATTACTGAGATAATTAAAGTAGATAACTATTTATCATAAGTTCAATTGTTGATTATTTCTTTTGTTACAAAAATCACAGAAGAGTACTCCTGCTATAATCTGGTGCTTCATTTTTCCAGCAAAGCCAGTAATCCACCAATTTTACACAAGCTGTTATGCTATAGAAAATCATTTTATGCCTTCTACTTCAATGGAATAATGCAGGTTATCAATACAAAAACAGTACATTTTTTGTAGTTTTGGTTATTTCATGTGTTGGATATTTTATTTACATGGACTGCATTAAATTTTATATAATATTACGTTGCCTCTTCTGTTTAAATTTATTTTTCAGGGATTTCCAAGGAAACTGGTAGTGCCTTAGTCTAACATCTGCAGATTAATGTGAGAGTATTGTCAAGTATTTAAATTTTATTTAAATCAACTGTGCAACAAAAACTAATTACTATTTTTAAGAACCTGCATTACAGTAAAAAGATGTAATTAAATAATTTACATTAATTTGACAAAAACAAATTTTGCTATTCAATGTTTTGCAATAATTATGAAATAAATTTCAGAAAAATATATTTAGCTTATACTTAAAAGAAAAGATTCAAAAATATTTATCATTTAAGCAATAATTTTACTTTCATGTGATTTAATTGAATACAGTTCAGAATTCATGAAATAATTTAGTATCAATATTAAGTTTCATTTTAATTTAGGTAAATACCTCTAAACTAAATTCAAAATTTCCCCAAATCAAATCATTTGACAATATATACAAAAAAATCTTCAAGCATAGTTTTAATTGAACATCATTTCATTTGGAAACCACACAAATTACAATTTAAATATAAAAATCTTTTAAATATCAAAATATACTAAAAAAACCGAGTAACTAATTTTTATGACTTATAAAATCAATAAACACATAAAAAAATTTGGTACTTTTCCATTTTGCCAGCGCAGACGATAAAGTCGCTAAAAATGATACAATCGACGCCAAACGGAATATGTGTATACAGTGTGTTGACGCCAATAAAATCTGCTTGGCGAAATAGAAAAGTACCAAAAATTCCTATTTGACAATATGAAATTAAACCATGGGACCAATACTTTAAGTGCAGAATTAAAGGTCAAATTGTAATATTCTTTAAAAACATCCATCAATATTATCTTGCACAAAAAGTCTCGGGAACTATTTGTCTAAAAAAATAAGCATCAAGATTTACAAAATTAAATGACTCACCGTAAGAAAAACAATGATTAAAATGCATTTGTGAAAAATAATGTGATGAGCATGAAATGAAAACAGTTCTCTACTTCTCTTTACACAAAAGAACAGTCAATCTAATCATTTAACATTTTTTAAAACCTAAAATGACTTAATAGTTTCATACATGGAATTATAAAAGTAGTAATTCAGTTATTAAAAAATATTTAATTAGTACCAAAATGACTTTGATTGAAGCTGAAAGGTAGAATTATTTATGCAGTTAAGAAATATCCCCAAACTTAATTAAACATGATCTATTATATTTAAATTAATAATTTTTGAAAATATTAGCTCAAACAAAAAAATTATGTATAGTGCCCAATAGAATGAAAAACTTTATTTTAATAACAAGTTTTGTTTTACAGAATTATACATATATTGAACATGTAAATACTTAGTATAAAATAGTTAATCTTGGTTAAATAAATAGGAAGAATAAAAAAATTTAAAAAAAAAAAAAGAATTTTTATTGAAAAAAGGTTTAAAATATGTAAAACATTCCACTCATCGAAAACACTAGATTATGAAAATGTAAAAGCAATGACAGGTTGTTCAAAATTTTGAAATGCAAGTTATATAATGTATTCAGTACAAACTTACACAAAATACTTTCTATACAGTCAATAATAAAACTATGAAGAAAACTTATTTTCCCAGAAGACAAAATTTTTGAAATCACACTTTGTAATGGTCTTTTTTCTCACATGAACTTATTAATAGAACGAGGCATACAGTGAAATTATTTAATCTTAAAAGTGATAGAGATCATACTTGGTTCCTACAGACAAATGTCAGTAATCAGACTTTTACAAAATTAGAGGTAAAACTTCAAAATTCAATCGAAGAAAATATATAAAAATAAAGATTAACAGAAAAATGGTCAGCATTGATAAATACAAAGAATATATAAAAAAGTCACAATTTTTCGAAGATTGGTAACAATTAAAACATATTGATTTGATAAATAAAGTTTTAACGCCATAAACACCCCAGAGTAAAAACAATTTCTACTAACATAATTTACACATAAACTATATTCCCAAATGCTATCTTCTAAACGTCCTTAAGAATATGATTAATCAAATTTACGTTTTGAAATAAAGGTACATGTTTCGAGAATAAACATAGCGAAATACAAAATTTCAATGTGGCTGTATAAAATGGTTTTCAAAAAATGCAAACAAAATATTTAATACTAATATATATCGTAATAATAATAAACATACAACCATTTTATCAAAATTCCAACAGAGCTTGACAGCTTTATTATATTCTAAGTTATAAAATGAAACTAAACTTCGATTCTTCAGAAAAAATTTCAATTCTTACCTTATCTGAAGGTGTCCTGGTCCCCATTTTATATGTTCTTGAGAGTTATCCAAGAGCACTTTGAGAGTCGAGTACTATGGAATTCTGACAATTAAGCAGCCAAGTAAGAGGCTTTAATGGCCTTATTGTCTTCAAACTCAAAAAAAATTCATCTGAATTACTTGTTAATAAAACATGATCTTAGTAAAATCAATAGAAACTCATAAATATTGAAGGCGTCAGGACAAAAACCTTAAGCAGAGACGTAAAAATCTGGTCATTTAAACCTCCTACTTGGGATCTCGGAATCAAAATTTAATACACCTAAATGATGAAAAGATTGACCTTCACCGCTTTTACGCGAATTCAATTATGCAAATTAGAAAACGCAGTACATTGCATTGAAGATTTGAGCGAAATATTCGGTTTTACAAGATATTAGTTTAATACCTCTGCATTCTTCAATACAACACAACATCGCAATCAAATGGAAACATTTACAACGACAGCAAACAACCACTAAAATGGCGTTTTGCTCCTACTGAATTGCATCATGGGAAGACTTGTGATGGAAACAAACCGCTTTGTAAAGATATCTTTTTTAATGCACCAACAAAATCTCCATCGATATAAATTTTTTTTAATGAAATAAAAACTTCATAATTTTTTTTTCGAAAGCAATAGGAGATAAAAGAGAAACTCGTAGATATATGTAATAAAAATTAAAACATAGTTAAAACTTTAAGAGATCCTAAAATGGCAACCGTTCTACAGTAAACGAGAGACATGTATACAATACTATCGTCTTGAGATTTCAGTGATTTAGTTCTTTAATGGAATGCTACATATATCTGTCAAAGAGATGGGGCAATTCTTTTCTCATTATATACTCTCATTGAGCTCAGTTTTCAAATGTAGTGGGGGAAAAAATCATACGGAATATTTTACTGATTTGATCGTTATAGGCATTGAGAAATATGTATAATCAATCTTTTGGAAGTATAGGAATTATAATTTGACATTTCTGTTATTTTACTAAAGTTCATCTGAAATGGCTGATATTGAATCTATCATTGGAACTTGCATGCAGATGTGTTCAAAGAAAGAAATTGAATGGAGAGAACGTAATAACTTGTTGCATTCTTTTGAGATCAATTTTGGTAAAAAAGCAGATCCTACAAAAGTTGTAAAACAGTTCTCTAGATCTGCTGCTGGTAAAAAATTGATTTCTCCTGCAGAATTAAGACCTTCTCCGATTTTATTGAAAACTATGAATTATTTAGTCAATGAAATAATACCCAGAAATGAAATTCCTTGGGTAGTTGTTTATGATTTTGTGAATGACAGAATACAAGCTATTCGACAGGATATAACGGTACAAAGAATTGAGGACCACAATGCCGTGGAAATATTAGAAAAATGTATTCGATTTTATATTATAGCTTCATATGTATTGTGTGAAGAACCACAAAATAAATTTGATCAACATTTGAATAGCCAACAATTAAGCATTTGTCTTGAAAGCTTATTTACTTTGTATAAAAAGTTTAAAAGTGATTGTTTATGTGAATTTCTTGCAATTTATTTGGCTGAAAATGTTACTTATACAGAAACATATTACCGTTCAATAAATATGTTTCCAGGTTATTTATCTAATCCTAATGTCAAGCTTACAATTAGGTTATGTATGGCTTACATAAATAGAAATTTTGTGCAGTTTTATAAACTAGTAAAAAGACTACCTATTATAATACTATTGTGCTTTTTCCATCTTTTTAGTCATGTTCATATTCAAGCTTTGGAAGTTTTAAATGCTGCATACAGTTCAAACCTATGTCAATTCCCTATACAGGTACTGTGTTCCTGGCTTTATGTGACAGAAAAAGATTACATGTTACAACTTTGTCAAAAATGTGATATCAAAGTTGATGGTGCTATGGTGTGCTTCAACAAAAAAAGATTCAAAAAATTTACCACTTTTTGTTTGAAAAAAGATTCACTTATTGATTCTAAACTTAGAGAAGTTGAACTATCAAAACTGATTTGTGGACAAACTTGATTATAAAATTTTGTTTTCATATTCAGTAATCTTTAGTTTAAAGATAAATAAACATATTTCAAAATTCTTTATTGTCAGTTAATAGTAAGTACAAAATATGGATATGTAGGTAAAATAGTGGTAATGCAGGCCTTGGAATATAAATTCAAAGGATAGCACTAATGGTAATCCAAGTTCTTAAAGAGTGTATTATGCATTTATCCCACAAATGACTCATCATGCAACTCTATATGACTACAAAAATGTCTGCTCTTAGTGAATTTTTTTGCTGCAACTGTTTTACTCGAATTACTTTTTTAAGGTGGCAGGTTTAACCTTAGAACACTAGTGTACATGAATTTTACGTGCTGTCTTCTTTTATTGGTTCTTTTCTGGCTGTTCCCTTCCACCGATATACTTGTTCAATTTTGAGTTTTTCCAGGCATCAATTAGTAGGTTGCATACCAAATGGTTTGGTTTTTTCGTCTACAATTCATTCCTCTCGCCACATGAATTTTACATATCACTAGTAATATGTGAAAATTTGCCCTCGTAAATTTTGCATATTGCTAGTACTACATGACTTTTTAAGCATGTAATTTTAACGTATTCCTAGCGATACAGTCTTTTTTTTTTTTAAACTAGTGAGGGGCATATATAAAAGTGTTTAGATTCTTATTTCATACTGTGTTGAAGAAATGGCCAAACAACGTAAGTACTTAATAGGTGAAGAAATTCGAGAACTGATTTTGGGATCTGAAGATAAACAGATTTGGGCCTAAAACAGAATGATCCCTTGTCCCATACATCTTACTGACCTGATCTTGCTCTGTGTGAGTCTTTCTTGTTTCCATGCATAAAAAAAATGATATGGTGACATTGAATGGTTTAGAAATCATGAGGAAAGAGCTGTTTGCCATCGTTGCAAATGAGCTTGAAGAAGATATTTTTTTTTGCCTGCCTTTGGGAATGCTTTTCTACCTGTTGTATGAGAGGTCTGTTGAATTTGAAGGACAGGATGATTTGAACCTCAATCTCTTGATAAAAAAAACTTGTGTGATCGCTTTTTTTTTACAGTGCTCTTATCAACTAGACCAAAACGGATTACCTCTTGGAATGATCATTAAGGTATTCTGCCTTTGTGGTTGAAGTAAGCCGCCTCATACACCCTTCAAATATTATGATGTGAAGAGGAAAATTCTGAATCATGTTTGTTTTTTCATCCATTTCTGCAATTTAGATACATCCCCTCAGGGGAAGACAGTTGACTTTTAGTGCCAGCTGCACTTCAGACTTTGTATATTTGGTTCAAGAGAAAACTTGCTTTCTAGATTTTTTTTTTTTTTTTTGCAGTGCTCTTATCAACTAAATCAAAAGGAATTCCCCCTGGGGCCAGTTGTTATGGCATTTTAATTTATGTCATCATTATTTAACTGATTTGCCACTTGAGTGTCAAACATTTTACCAACAATGGAATCGTGGATTGTACAAATGTATTAAATCTATTGTATAGTAATTTGAAAGTAGTGATAAGGATGTTTTATCAAAAAATCGTAAAAAAAAGCTTTTAAATAAAAATTCCAGTTTTTTGGATACTCCCTCATTATCATGTTTAATAATTCTAAATTTAAAGTAGGAAGCTGGATCCGTGATCATATAATCTGACCTAAGCCTGTTACAGCAATTTTAATTACTGTTATATCCATATCATTACCATGAAATAATATATATATATATAAAGAATAGGTCAGTATTGGCGTCACTAATTACTTTACATTATAAGGATAGCATTCAATATAATACAAACAATGAGTTGGCAGGCATATTCTTGCGTGGAATGTATGTGTTGGCTGATGGCAATGCATGAGCAATTCAATGATTATCTGGAACAGTTTCCTCACAGACATACTGAGGCGCTGTTTATTTCAGTGTGTATATCACTTTTTATGCTAATATGGGTCTTTTAAGAGGTAACACAATAGTGAGAGCAAACCACAAGTGACTAGTACACCTGCCATGGAACAGAATGTGTTGGATGTCTTAGAGAACACCAGCATATGTACGGTTGCTACCACCATAGGAAGATCTTGAAATAGTGTACAACATACATTTCATGGTGATTGGGAATGACAAAATAGTCCCACTGTAGCTCGTGTGTCGTAAGAGGCGACTAAAATGGGTACTCAGCATCTGGGGGTATAGCCGGGCACCCTGTCCCTGGGGATTATATCAGGGGACCTCAGGGATTTGCCTTCTTTAGGCAAGTACGGGCATCATGATCCCGAGGTACCCTAGTGATCTTTTTCTTTTTCATGGGGTTTACTGTCTTTGGTAAACATGGGTGATGCACTCCTGGAGATCCTAGCGATCCTTCTCTATTTTTGACTCTCCTTCTTGTCAACCAATTTGTTTTTTCCTCAATTTCTTCTCGTCTAGACCACAGTTAATTTTTGTTTGGCGTAGCATAACCATATTTGGCTCATGCGCCAATAGACTTTACTTTCTCACATGACCTTTTTGTCTATCAATATTTTAATGTATACATCACAGATTTAACTTGTTTGGCGCAGTATGGCCACATCTGGCTCTTGTGCCAATAAAACTTCACTATCATCATCATGCATTTCGTAGTAAATCTTTCTTTCTGTATCATTTCCAAAAGGTACAGTCACTTCACTCCTCAGATCATTCTGCATGCGAGCATTTCGCACAGTGGTATCTTTAACAATGTACCCCAGATCTTGATTTCCCATTATGTGTGTTTTGTTAACTGCCAAGGTGTATTTCATGCAAGAAGTGTGTGCCACCAACATAATATGCATTTATGGCCTCATGTAAACCCCCACACTGTAATTGCTATTTTATGTCTCTGCTATCACTTTCCTAATATGTTTTTGGTCTTAGGCTGTTGTGCAATTCTTGTTCCTTTTGATGAGAGTGTCTGTGGTAACATAGTGCTCTATGTCACAAACCTGCAGTCAGTGTTTCCATTATGTCTTAGGTTCGAGTCCTGACCCACGGTGTAGTGGGCCTAATGCATGTTAAATCTATCGAGGCTTCAAACCCTCCTATTAGCTTATTGTGGAAGTTTTGAAAGGAAGATGTTGTCCTCATTACTTGATTAAAGTTGGAAATTACAAGGTTAATCACCAATTGCCCTCATGTTGCTCTCAAGTGTGACATTGATAAACAATGAAAAATCCATTACATGTCCCTATTCCCCTTAAATATTGCATCTCAATGTATGGGGTATCCTATAAATGCATACGAACATGTAAACCTTTTTTTATGCAATTTGGCTAAATCGTCTTACCTTAAAATATTTTATGACAGATTGTAAGAATTGTAAAAAATAAACTTATTCAACAAAATATAGTTATATTAATTTATTAAAATTGTACAAAATATAATGTTTTCAGATTAGGTGTTGGAACAGCAATCTATATGTATTGGAAAAGTAAATGAAAAAAATTACATGTTACTTATCAATTTCTTAATTTTATATCCATATATTTATTTTAACATTCATTTTAAGAAATTTTTTTAAATGATATGGAAATAATGTTATATTGGATAATCATAATTTGAGGATAGTTCAGAAATTAACCTCCATTGTGGGATGGCATTAGTTATAGTTAGCAGAGAGTAACCATTGTTACATCAAACAATCTGATTCAGTAAACTTTCAGCTATCCTATCGAGAGCACCATATTGCTGTGTTTGCTGATTATAACATCACACAAAATGCATGTTGCCATAGAAAATCCTGCCAATACATGCAGTGATAAAATTTCTTTCGACAAAAAAAATTTGTCAGCAGCAGACATTCATAAATTGTGTCATAAATGGCCCGAATATTATAAAGGAAGTTGTAGTGAGTCGGATTTTTCAAGTAGGAAGAACAAACATTCATACAGTGAGAGGCCATCTGTAGAGATTAGATGTTCTTTCCTAGTGTGACACAAAAGAGGAGAGTTTTTAGTTAGTGTATTTGAATGTTGAGACAAAACAGTCAGTGGCATTTGGTCAGCACATGTCAAAACAATCAACAGTCTGTTGCATGGGCTGAGTAAAGTTGTGGTAATTGTGTTTTGGGATGCTAAGGAAATCTTCTTGAATTCATAGATCATGCTACAACAATCACTTCTGAAGCTTAACATTTCAAGGAAACGATAAAGAGCCATCTTAAACAAATATTGCAGTCTGCTTACATCTGGGATGTGCTGCATGACAACATTCGTCCTCAATATTCGGCAAATGAGACCTTTCGCATCAATTCAAATAGGACATTTTAAATCGTCTCCCTGCAGCCTGTATTTGGTTTTTTCTGATTAGCATCTATTTATTCTCTCATTAAGAAAAGGGGCCCACCACTTTGCTGACAATGAGGAACTTAAAAATGCTGCATTGGTTTGGTTGTATTAACATCATACTAGAAACAACATGAAGGCTATTGACGAGGGACCTCGTAATTTTGAACCTCAGTCAAGTGACGAGGATGATGCCTGAGTTGGAACTCCCCTCTCCTAACTTCCACACCTCACAAACAGGACTTTAGGCCCTGACAGGTTTAATGTGCATTAGCCCCAGCAGGTCTTTAGTGGCATCAAGGCTCAAACTCACGACTTAACGAAACTGGCGGCTGAGTCGGATGCTTTAACCACTAGGCTACCACGGCATGAAAATGCTGCGACATGTTGGTTGAATTAATAGGCAGCTGAGTTTTATGCAAAGGGATTTGTAACTATATGCCATGACAAGTACTTGACTGTTCAGGGTGACTACATTAAAAATTAAAGGAGAGCTGAACCTTTAAGATGTAAATAAAAAAATGTATTGTAGCCATGCAGGTTTTTTATGTTCTGTAAAATGGAAATTACTTTTCGAATTGTACCCTCGTACTTCCTTTTCTCAAAGCTAGAAAAATTTGTAACAAAGTGCTATGAGAAACTACTGAAATTTAAAAAATTCTAAACTGTATTCCAACCATTTAATTTACCAGATTAATTAATTTTAGTTAGTTTTAACGTTATGTATTTCACTTGGTGTGTGTCTGTATGTATGTGTATCAGTGTGTCATCAAATTGTCTATTGTTAATTTAACCAACTTCCCATCAAGCTAGAGCTGTGAAACTTTGGGAATCGTTCTTACTTGCCTACAATACTATATTTAGACATTTGCGACAAGTTTTAACTAATATTTCAATAAACTTTGCCACCATATAAAAACGTTGGTTTTTATCTCGAATTTTTCTTCTTTTTCTCCCATATAAACAAATAGTTAATAAAAGTTTTGCTGTTCACATATACTTGAACTTAGTTTATTTAATTTTAGCTTTTGAGTTACTTGCTTGATGCAGTTTAATAAAATGTAATAATCACACATATCTCATTCTTTTATAAGTTTCTTGGTCTGTTAAAATTTAAATTAATAAAATTCATTTAAAACATTTTAGAAATCAAGATATATAATATTTATTTTAAATTATTAGTTTTTATTATTTCTGTTGTAATTATGATTCTGTTTTCACCATTCATATCCAATTATTGATATATAAAAATTGCAAGAAATGACTATTTTCAGTCCCGCATATTTAAAAAATGGTTATTTAATATTTCAGATCTTTATGAAACACTATGTTGGAGTCCAAAGGGTTTAAAATCCAAAATGTTGATTCAAAACACTAATATTCAACAAAATGAAATTTTCGGGTTTTCTATGTCATAGTGTGATAATTTTGGAAATAAAATCACCTATATGCATGCAGAGTTTCCCAGGGCAAGCATTACAAAATTCAATAGTTTCACATCTTTTTCTTGTCTTTTAAAAATTGCAGAGATGAACACATGCATCAGTTTATACAGATGTGCTCAAGTAAGCAAAACAAACAAGTCAGCGTAACAGCAACAGTGGATTTTAAAGTTCATATTTTAAATATTGCATCATTGGTGTACACAGAGTGAGAAGGGTTCATATATGTATATATATGGAGGACATCATAGGTATGCTAAAAGAAAAATACATATATATACTATAAATTTTGAAAATGAAATTCTTATTTTGTACTAGAATTTTTAAAAAGCAGTCCTGTCTGAATAAAAAAGTAGGTACTTCCCTGTTATAGGGCACCTGTCAAATAACGATTATGCCAAGGTTGTCTCCAAATTCGTGAAGTCTATCTTGCAATACAGCATACCTCAACAATGTTTCTTAATTACTTGGCAATGCTATGATAGGGAAGTACCAAAGCTATGATAGGAAGTGTATTTTTATACAACATCAATCAATCATTTTGGCATGATTTCATATAACTACTTTAAATTTCTAACCATAAGCATGCTCCAACTTTAAACTGAATTTCAATCTTCCAATTTCACTCCAAAAAATATGCATTTAATTTTTTTATATATTTTTCAGTATTTCTCAATTACTCATTACCTACTGTTTTTATTCTCTCGATGATTGTTTTTTCTTCATGAATTTTGTTTGTTTGTTTTATCATTTATTACAAATATAATTCTAAATTTTCAAAAAATATTTTTCATTGAATTATAAAATTTCAAGACTTGTCAAGTTTTTTTCTGCTTCAGAATGCAAAGATTTTTTTTCGAAACTGTATGGGAACAGGTTCCAAAAATAAATTTGCATTTTTGAAAAATACATTAATTTTTTTGTTAATATGATTTAGCTCATATTCTCTTGAAATGAATTCAAAATTAATAAAGCTATGCACATTTTATCATTCTAAAATCATTGCATTGATATGAAAAATGTTAGCCAACTGTAATTGGATTGTTTAAAATAAACCTGAAGCAAAGTGTTACATGTAGTAAATAATATTTTAAAGAATTAATAAAAAGCATACTTTAAAAATTATATTCAATTAGAAAATTAGCTAACACATTTGAAGAAAGTTAACCATGATAAAGTTAAATATATTAATCCTTTGATTAATAAAACAATTATAATTTGGCATACTTGATTAAAATAAATTAGATTCAAACAAAATTAAAATACATAACATTCGTTATTATAATTACAGCATAAAATATAATTTCTTAATGTTAATTTTTTTTAGCAACAATAATGGATTCTATTTGTGAAAAAGGAATGGTTCTCAATTTTTATACACTTTCAAAATAAATAAATTTTTCAATCTAATTCGACATCATCATCTTTTTCATCCATCTCGACATGAAGCAATTCTGAAGCTTATATTCATGCAGAACAGAACATGGATAATATAGGGATTCAGCAGAAATTAGGAATTTTTGTTATTGTTGAGTTAAAATAGAACTAGCAATCACGATAATATCTTAATTATAAACTACACAAAACAATCCATACATTTGATTGTTACATTATTTGAATCTCTCCATTTAATGAAGAATGCATATATAAAGGAAATAAGGCAAAAAGCTTCAGGGAATGTAATATTCAATCTATTATTAATGAAGACACTTACTATTAATACTTTAAGGACCAAAATTGACTTATCTGGTAGTCGGAAGCTAAAAGGTGTTTTAGTGGATTACTTGCAATTAAGTAATGAATTTATTTTGTTTTAGTCTAGGAGAAAGATGAAACAATACAAATGTTGTGTATTTAACAATCAATTGGGTATTGCATTAATCTTTTTTGAAAAAGGAAAAAAAAAAAAAAAAGCTAGTACATACCAGAGTTTTTAAAAACAATTATTGATTTTAATTAAAATATACGATATTTTTTCAAAAATTTCCAGAATAAACAAATGTAAAACTTTGGAAAGCATATACACTTTGAATGTTTTGATAGCACTAACCCTTATTATTTACAATAACTGTGGTAGTCACGGATGCAAACTTCTGCCTGGTGATGATTCAATTAAGTTGCTTTTCTGAGTACAGATTGTACTAGACCCATATTTAAACATGTTGATTGTGTCACAAACATCGCACTTGTGTAAAATTCTGTTGAGCCCGAAAGTTGATATACGAGGGCTATCCAGAAAGTATATTACGTTTTGGAATAAAAAATAAATTATAGGAAACAAATTTTATTATATACAGATGAAAGCCACACTCAAATACTACTTTTCTACATAGTCACCATTCAAATTAAGGCATTTATCGTAGCGATGTACGAGCTTGGAAATTCCTTCGTCGAAAAATTCGGCCGCCTGCGCCTTCAACCACTTCGTTACCTCTTCTTGCAGCTGTGCGTCGTCATCAAAACGCTGCATAGCCAGCCACTTCTTCATTGCTGGGAATAGGTGGAAGTCGCTCGGTGCCAGGTCAGGACTGTACGGCGGATGAGGAAACAACTCCCACTTAAAAGATTCAAGAACTTTACGAGTGACATTTGCCGTGTGGGGCCGGGCGTTGTCGTGAATCAACAAGATCTTAGAGCTCAACATTCCTCTGCGCTTGTTTTGAATTGCTCTTCTGAGTTTTTGGAGAGTTTGGCAATACCTTTGAGAGTTTATTGTAGTGCCTCTTTCCAGGAAGTCCACCAAAATCACACCTTTTCTGTCCCAAAAAACAGTCGCCATCATCTTCCTTGCCGACATTGTTTGCATGCATTTCTTGGGTTTTTGGGGAGAACTTGTGTGCCCCCACTGCATTGATTGCAATTTCGTTTCACAGTTCACGTGTTTCACCCATGTTTCGTCACCAGTAACGATGCGATCGAGTAAAGAGTCACCATCCTTATGGTAAGCGTCCAAAAAGTTCAACGCTGCAGCCATTCGCTGATTTTTTTGGTCCTCTGTCAAGATTTTTGGAATCCATCTTGCACAAAACTTGTGGTAACCAAGCTTTTCGCTGATGATTTCGTGCAACAAACTTCGCGAAATTTGTGGAAAACTCAAAGAAAGTTCCGTTATTGTGAAATTTCGATTTTCACGGACTTTAGCATCGACTTTTTCGACAAGTTCGGCAGTCACTATGCTGGGTCTCCCACTTCGATCTTCGTCGTGAACATTGGTTCGGCCATTTTTAAATCTTATGACCCACTGACGCACTCCACCTTCCGTGATAATGTTGTCCCCATACACTTCACAAAGCTGCCGATAGATTTCTATCGGTTTACAATTTTTTGCAGTCAGAAACCTTATTACTGCACGCACCTCGCGGGATTTTCAATTAACGCAGACATTTTAAACCGTCACAGTATCTGAACAGAGCACAGCACGAACCTCTCACTAGCACGGCTAGATGCCCACTGAGCTGCGCAACGCTCTGACCCCAAGATGGCCGCGCTAGCCCCGCCCCTAGCGGACACAGACGAAAACGTAATCTACTTTCTGGATGGCCCTCGTAGTTTTCCATTAATCAATGAAACTTGGTGCTCAGAACTTGTACCAATCATTTCAGTGGTCAGATATCCTCAATTGCATTCAAGATAGCAATGAATGGGCCCTCTTCATTGCAAAAATCTGATGCCATATAAATCCATTTATATATGAATCAAATCCAAGACACATAAATTCAGCTATATATGAATCTAAGAGATTCATATATAGCTATATAAGTGCAATCCCAATGTTTTTTATTTTTCAATATGGTCGAACCCCACACTTGTGCTACTTTTTCTGTAAGCACACCAGTGTTAAGATCAACAGTTATAATGGTGAACTTTGTCATGTTTTAATTTTACATTTTCAATTCTTCAGTTTTAAAAGCTTTCTTCAAGTCTGAAAAAATAATTGATATTACAATATTTTCTTCTATTGCTTTGAAATGGATAGTCATTAACAGTGGTCACAATTGTTAGCAGGCTTTAAGCCAAGATTCCATACCTTTAAACAAATTCTATTGCATTCTTTCCTATAGTACACAGGTTCCAAATGTTTGTAATTTTTTTTTTTCCCAAAATGTAAGATGAAAAACATTTCCAATAATGGCACAATATTGTATCACTTGATGACATTTTCCAGTTTGATGAAAGAAGTTGACAGGATTTCATACAAGTATCAGAAAATTTTTGAGTAAAGCAGATGAGAGCAGTTGAAAATGTTTAAATAACTTAAATGTGTGATTATAAGATTTACACAATAGGATTACACCTCATTTAAATATTGATAAATTTCTTCTACTTTTGAAATGTATTGTTTTAAATATATAAATGAACATATTACTCATATTTTCTTAAAATAATTTATTGTGAAAAAGTTTCCTGATCACATGAAAATAATTAAATTCATCACATTAAATTTCTTTTCTGTAAAGATAAAATTAAATCATGCAGAATTATTGCAATTATAATATTAAAGCAAAATTTGTTCTAAAACTGGATACAAATTATTCGTTTAAAAAAAAAAATCAAATTTGGTTAAAAATTTAAAAACAACATTTACTGTGCAATCCATAAATACACAAACATGAAATCTATATATTTAGTTTTTAAGTATAACAGTTTATAAGGTAATCCATCGAACGAAAACATGCTTAATATATAAAAAAACAGAGGAAATTCATATCTAAGGAGGTTTATTAAATCTATGAAATGAAAAAAAAAATTGATTAACTTAAAAACAATTATTTGATTTTTCAAAATATATAACATAAAAGATTATTAAAATGTGTTGCATAATCCAGTACTTATTACTGACCAGCATTTATATCATGTTAATTTTTGAAAATTCCTGATTACAAAATAAAATTTTTTGTATAGAAAAGGAAACAAATTTCAATGCATCAAAAAACCAAATTAATGCAGTAACAAGGCTTGATTCAGGAAAAGACACCCCCACTATAATTGGACGAATTAAGGTATCAAATGCAAGCCAGGAAGGATTTCTACTTCAGAATTATATCATTTTTCATTCTTGAATCATTGTAATAATGCTTCCCAAAACCCACACACAGGATTCAGTTACATCCTTGAAAATTCTTCAAGGGAAGTATTCCTTTCCTTATTCATTTTCTCCCTTCTAAATTAACTCTGTGTATGATACAGAAATTTAGCTCACACATGAAGTTATAAAAATAAGCCTGTACAGTTGTGAGAAACAGAATTATTCTTTGAAAACATTTAAATATATATAAACAACTTCTTTAGATACAAAAACCTTAAAAGTTTAGGACCATTTGCTTGCATCAAATATATTTTCTTTTAAAAAATTTTTACAAAATTTCTTCAAAGAGAAGATACTAATTTAAAAGCACTAGATGCAAATTAGTTTCAGATTGAAATAACATTGTTTACAAAAAATTTAAAACAGGATCTAGCAAAATGTCACAAATTTCTTTGCATAATATTTTACATACAAACTGTAATATATATATATACATATGCAATCAATCACAAAGGTCAACATGCACCCATTAAAATAATGAGATATAACTTAATATAAAATTTTAAAAATTAAATTTACATCAATGATACATTTTACAAATTAAAAGTCACAAAAATCTACATACAGGAAGTGCTTTAGTAGGAAGTTACATGATTTTTCTCTTATTTATGATCAGGAATGAAATAACATTGTTCATCATTATTGAAAAGTAAATCCTAAATAAACTTTAAGCTATTTGTTTCATTACTGTGTTCCAACTAAATTGGCTTTAAGTAAGGACATTTGTTTTGATGTTTGGAATTTGATAATTAGCTACCCCGATCCCCATTTGGGGATTTTAGAGTTTTATGTACACCATTTGGTGCCAAAAATATATTGGTAAGCCTGACAGTTTACTTTTTTTCATTCTACCTATATCAGACAATATTACGTGTAGTAGAAAGTGTGTATTCTCTGTGCTTTGATTCTTTACAACAAGCAAACAAATTCAAAATTAATCTGCAAGTTGAACGGAACACAATTGAAGCATTATATTTTTGGTTTGGTTTTTACATTATAATGAATAGTAAAAAATAGTTTTTTTATTAATTTTCTTTCATGTAACCTGCCACAATCCCCATTCAGGACTTTTTCAAAAATATCGAATATTTTCAAAACAAAACATAATTTGAAATACTTACACAGCTACACAACTTTTTGTGCATATATATAGCTTATCTAGCCAAAAGACTTTTAAAATATGTCAATTAATGGGTTAAGTCAAGGTGAAATAAAATATCTTACACTTAAAATTAAAAATTATTGGGAAAAATTGATCCATTGTCCTAAGTATTGTTATATGGAATTGTAAAACAATTGGAATGAGAGTGAGTGAGAGTACAGGTTTATGGTGCAAGAGCCAAACCTGGCTAATCTGCACCAAATGAGTATCTGACCTAGATGCAAGAAAAAGAAAATGGAAAAAGGTAAACATTGGTTGACAAAAAAAAAAAAAAAGGTTAAAAATAGAGAAAGGTTGCTAGGATATCCCAGTGCAGCATAACATTTATATTCCATTTATCAGAGACATTAAACCCCTTGGGAAAGAAAATATCACTAGGGTTTCTCGGGGTCATGATTCCTGTACTTACTTAAAGAAGGCAAGTTAAAAAGCTAAAAATTTATTATTGCAACTATGGTCAAAAATAACACCATATACCCCATGAAATCTTATAACTCAGGAGAATGTAAGATGTCAATGATTCACAGAATCAAATAAAAAAGTTTTAAATTATTTTCAATTGCATAAATAAAGCTAACCTTTTATTTTTTTTTAAGTGTATGTACACTTTGGCATTATGTAATTTTCGTTACAAGAATTCTTTTTCATTTACTAGTTTTAAAAAAGTTTTTATTCACATAAATATATGAGAACACAAGTTGTATTTCAATAAGGAAATACATAATTTTTAAAGCTGTATGTTGACTTTTGTGAATGACTGTATACAACTTAAGCAGAAATTTTTTTAAAGGTTTCACTACTACATTACAAAGCCTCCAGAAACTTGAATAATACTACCAGTTACATAAGAACTTCTTTGCGAAGCTAAAAAGGCACAGATATCAGCAATTTCTTCTGGTTTACCCATGCGTTGCATTGGAATTTCTTTTATAATACGTTCCAACACTTTTTCTGGAACTTTTCGAGCCATTGGAGTGTCAATAAATCCAGGCATTACAGCATTGCAACGGATATTATACTGGGCAAGTTCCCTAGCAACAGTCTTTGTGAAACCTTCAACACCAGCTTTGGAGGCTACATAGTTGCACTGACCCAAATTTCCAATTTTGCCAGAAACGCTAGATATGTTTACAATTGATCCAGATGTAACTTTAGAATCAATCATGAGTCTGCTAATTGCTTGAGTTACAAGGAAGGTGCCTTTTAGATTCACTTTGATCACATCATCAAACATCGCTTCTGTCATTTTTAACATGAAACCATCTCGAGTGACACCAGCACAATTCACTAAAATATCAGGGACAATGCATTCCTCTTTAATTTTGGTTACAAGCCCATGAACAGATTCACTCTGTGAAACATCAACAGAGTGAGTAAAATGCTTCCCTGCAGATAAAAGAAAATTTTCATTGATAAAGATTTACTTAATAAAAAGCTATGATATATTCATATAGGAAAATATAAGACATTTCAGAGATGTATTATAAAATACAAATATAGCAATTTATTAAATTAAAGATTTTTTTTTTTTTGATTGATTGACATCCTATATATAAATCTTGGTCAACTATTTAATTTCAACAGAATTAATATTGAATCTAAGTTAAATTTTGTTTCATACATATTCTATATAACTCAATTTTAGAACTGAATTGTAAAGCCATTATTGACAGTTTTTTGGTTTCACTGCTTGACTCAGGACCTCATCAAGAACTATTAAAATATATAATCATTACACATATATCATTATATGTTAGGCTTTTTTAATAGAGTTTACTTTTTCAATTTATGGCTACAAAAAATATTTTTGGCACATAAAATATAAAACATTACAACTGCAGAATAAATTAACCTGGAAAAAAATAAATCAAAAGTCAATTATAACATTTACTAAACACACACCATTAAACTAAAAATATTGATGGTTTTCTGATTAATTATAATTTCAATTAAAAATTTTTAATTAATGACCTCTAACTAAACATAACTTTCTTGTAAACAGAATATATACAACAATTGCTTTGAAAGTATTATTTCATTAACATCATACTTGGAAGCAACATGAGATTTATTGGCAAAAAAACCTTGAAGTTTTGAACTATAGTGAAGAGAAAAAGACAAGATCTGAACAGGCACTCTAATTTTCTCTCTTAACTTCTACATCATTCCAAAGTAAGAATTTAGAATCTCCACCAAATTAACGACCACACTACAATTCAGGTTTTTAGTGACTCAAACTCATGACTCAACTTTAACACTGTCAATGAACTAATAACCTCGATAATTCAACTGTCACATTTCAGTTTGGAAGAAAGTAATATTATATGAATAGATAATTTTACAGAACTTACTTACTATTAGAGTTTTTGAAAAAAAAAATTAAATATTTTAAAATGAATTTTATTAATGTGATGTGAAGATGAGAAACCTAACAGTTAAATTTTCAATACATTAGTGAAAATTCCAGTACATAGATTAAAATAAATTTTTATATTATGATTTCTGGATATTTTTCATAATTTTGTTCTTATGTAATTGCAAAAATGCTCAGTTTTTCAAGAAATTGATTTAAACAGTTTATATGAACACACATCTCATAAAATGAATTATTTATATTATTGATACAAAATATTTTACATCATTAATTAACATCTATATAAGTAACCATTTCAAAATGTATATTCATATAGTCTTATTGACTTAAACAAGGCGATTAATAAAAAAGATGTATCTGAAAATTCCTAAGAGAAATATGTATTCATTCTAACCACAAAAGCAACGAAAAGTTTCTTACCGGAAATGTCTTGAATAGTTTCTTTTGCTGCTGCTTCATTTAAGTCAACGGCAATAATAGTGGCACCTTCTTTAGCAAACATTCTGCATACTGCTCTTCCTATGCCACTACCTCCACCTGTTATAACTGCAACTCTGCCAGATAATAAGAAAGAACTTGCCATTTTAAAAGAAAATTGGAAAAAATGTCTTAGTGCAAAATGAAGAAACTTCTACAATTATAATAGACGAAATAAAAAAAAATTAGGACTTCTTGTTACACTAACTTAGTATGTTATTCACCATACAATAATTGTACCTCTTACTCTTGCTACAAGTAAGGACATGCGTTAACAACGTGACTGATAAGTTGATTTTAATACTAAAAATGTATCAGAACAGTAAAAGTTGGAGAGGTGCGCATGCTCATAATAGTTGGGTAAGAGAATAAAAAAACAAATCTCTTGCCTAAAATCAGGAAAAAATACTACAAAATCTGACTCAGCATAAAATGAGAAAAAATAAAAGGATGAGACCGAATACAAAACCTCCTACACAAAAACTCGATTACAAGATATGCGGACTAGACTAACATTTACTAGAGATTCTTTAAAGAGAAGACGACTGTTCACAAGGGGTAAGAGGGAACGCACCAGTTCGCAGGGTTACATACCCAAATATTTATCTCCGCAGTATCATCGACTTTTTCGATTACGATGCCAAATGTTTTATTTCTTCTTGGATGTGAATCAGACGCCTCGAATACCTCGATAATTATCATAAGGGTATTTGATTATTGAAAAAAAAATATTACTTTTTAAAATTATAAATTTAAACACATGTTGCAAGAAAATTACAAATCAATAAATCAACTGATTTAATCAATTTTTTTTTTTTTTTTTTTTTAAAGTTTTATACAGGGATTGGTAAGTAATACGACTTAGACGCAACAGTACTTGCTGGAAATAATTTATATGGATACCGCCAGGAGACGCCTTATCGCGTCTAAGGGAGAGCGCACGGTTCATGGGTAATTTTTCAGAGTATATTTGGATCTTGACCGCGTAAGGCGGTTACTAATGGATTTTATGTAATTTCTCCTGAACGCTAGAGTGGGTTAAAACATGGTCAGTTTGGAAGCCCTAGTTTATTTTATAAATATTTGTTTATGTATAATTGGAGCGAAGAGACTGTAGATAAATGTGGTAAGAAAGGCATATACTCTACCTCTATTCCTTATTTGATTAAAATTTTTAATCAATAGCGCTAAAAAATTAATCTAAAATGTTAATCGATGCAGTAAATTTTGTGTTTCTTTCGTCATTTTGTTCTTCTTTTTCTCTTACTATTTTTTTTTTTTTCTTTCGCTGTTCAATTACTTAATTTTAAATTTACTGTTAAGGAATATTTATAAATTCATTTCTTTCCTTTCAATTTCTAGATTGTTTTGATCATTATTGTTTCGGATATCAGTTAAAACTTAAATAAATCAATACGCAATCTCACCAAAACTCTTGTCTTATTAATTCATAATAAAAGTTTCAAGGACAGCTATCTAATTTATAGATTTATTTTCGTGTGGAATAAATAAAATATTGGATTTGATAAATGTTATAGCCGTTGTTTTCAGTTTAAAAATGAGTTTTTAGTTATTTTGATTTAATATGTTGATATTTTTTTCAAAGATTATTTAAATTTTGTGGCCAAACATAAATACTTCCGCATATAAACATGATCCAAAAATCAATTGGAAGTACATATTACAAAAGGTAGCATAGATTATTTTATTGTATAAAATTTTTAAGCGTTTATTATAATTAATCGCATCTAGTACTCGAATACTGGGTGAGATATTGAATTTAAGTTACTTTCTAGTTATATATGCAGTAAAATGTCTTTTCTCTACTAAATTCATTGTCAACATTACGTTAAATTGGAAAATATTAAAAAGAGAGACTTACAAATATGCATCAGTTATTTTTTTAAAATTATTTAAAATATTTTATAAGTGAATTTAATCATGTATTGCCTGTATTACGGTTTTTGATTATTTGAAATAAAAACCTAAAAATCTGTAAATTATGTCTCATATTTAACAAATATTTTTTTTTTTAAAAAAAAAGCTGAAAAATTCATAAATTTAAATTACAACAACTGAAGATACTACCATATTGTTTATTTTCTACGGAAAATACATAAATTACAGAATTCAACAGAAATTATGCTATTTAAATGCATCCTTAATTAAAAAAAAATTTTTTTAGCATACAAAGGTGTTTTGGTATTTTTCCATTTCGCCGGCGCAAATCTCGCCAAGTAGACTTAATAGGCGACAACACATAGTATACACATATCCCATTTGGCGTCGGTTGTATCATTTTTGGCGACTTTACCGCTTGCGCAAGGGAAATCGAAAAGTACTAGATTTTTCTTATGGTAAAATGTCTTAAATGAAAATTTGGCGTCATGGTTATTTAGTTGCGTTGAAAGAAAAATATATGATACTTAGATAACTATTTACATTATTTTTATTACGGTTAATTTAAAATACTACAATTGATATTTACAATATAAAGTGCTTGTCGCACTTCCACTTTCTATTTAATTTGGGGTGCACACCACACTCTAAAAAAGTATTGCTACGTTCTAATGGAACGTTTTGCAGAGCTCTGATTGTCTCTTCTATTTGGAAATTTTAGGTCTAATGGAATTGACCACTTCTCTTCCAAAACCACGGGATACATTCCTTTGTTTTGGTTGGATAACTGAAAGTGATAAAACAGTTATTGGTCCTGAGCACTCCAACCGGAGCAGGAATTGACACCTGCTAAATTGGATACCTGATGTGTGGGTGTTCTCAGTTCCCAGGAGAATCGGACTATTGGGTCAAAGCTCATTAGAAACGGTAATGTTGGTTTCCCTTTCTCACGAGTCCATATGTCTTTTATGAGGACCTTGTACATATGTAAGGGGGACAACTAACGAACGTGATAAGTGTGGTCGCCACAAAAAGATAGCATTTCGCTAATATGTGAGAAACAATAATTTACACAATTTCAAGGAACATTTTTAGGCTTACACTAATCTATATCTTAAAACACAAATCACATGTTTTAGTTAAAAAGAAGAGTAATTACGTTTGTTATTGAGACATTGTATAACTCCTTTTTAGATAGATATTAAATCAAAAGCAGAGCGATGCTCGTGTCAAATTATACAACTTAATTTTTTTAAGCGTTTGCTTTTCCTTATCCGTGGGTTTATCAGAAATTATATTTACATGTTTTATAAATTTCAACTATTGAAACAGCATAAAGAAATTGATTGAATTAGGTTTTACTTTTTCGGAAGGCATTTCCGACGACATACAAGAAACTCACGCGTTAAAAAATTTCTTCATAGCAATTACAGTAAATATTTAACGTAAATTATAACAATATAAATTTTTAATATTGATGTATCTCATTCACAACTTGATCATCTGCATGATTAATTGGTCTTCACACATTCAAATCCAATTTAAAATCGTAATTAAAGGAATATTGCACCATTTTTTTTTAATTTAAAAAAAAACTGCTTTGAAATCCCTAAAACTGATGCTACATCCTTCAATATCAAACAGTTATACAAAGGTGAAGCGTGGGTTTCGGCCACCTTGTGCGAATCTGAAATTCTCCCACCCCTCATAGGAATAAAAAAAATAATAATGTCATAAATGCATTGCGTGCGCGTAAAATTAAATTCCTTATAGATTACGAATAAATAACATTCTACTTGAGTAAAACTGCAAAGTCATTGAAAAACTTAAAAATAAACTAAACAAACATTTACTTAAACATTCCTATACATTCGGCGAATCGTATGAAACAAATAAACTAGACTTTAAAATAACTAAACATTTAGGCACATGTGAAACTTTATCAAAGTATGAAATAAACAATACCAATACTGCAACCACTCTTCTAAATAAATTGAAGAAATTAAAGGTCACTTGTTCTCCGTCACGTATATGAAATGTTCAAGAACGTATAGACAATAATTCAAAAACCAAAATAAACACACTAATTGCTTTTGGCAAAAGCGGATCGCAGCCGGACACATCCGTTTCGATATTCTAAAAGTGAAATTTATTATTTTTATTTTGAATAAAATATTCGACAAGCTTTTATTAAACTTCACAAAAATGTATATTATATATATTTAGGTAGACTCTTACAGCTTCGTTTTGAACCACTTCCATTTGTCCAATTGCCTTGAAATTCTGTCTATCAGCAGTTTTGTAGTAAATGTCACTGGATGTACTTTTTTGTTTCAGTATTGTTTCTCTCCGATAGTGACCCTCGATAATTTCTTTACATCAAAATCAATAATTCCCTTTATATATATAAAAAAAAATTATCGCATCATAGTCATATCTCAGACTCTCTGTGATAGTCATATCACAGTCCATATCTGAAATTAAATGAATTGGTTAAATCTGCATTAACAAAAAAAGCTGATAAATGTAATAAAGTATTGTTTTGTGTAATATATTGCAAAAAACTGATTTAACAACCAAAGGGAATCTGTTCTTTTCAACGTAACACAAGTTGTCTGGAACGCTCGCAAGCAATTCATGAAAGAAAAGTTTTACCCTTTACTGGAATTAACACGGATTTTTGTTTATTTTAAGTAAACGCACATTATATAATATTAAAAACAATTGTTTGTTTTCTAGTAGTCTAGCCGATTGCTTAAGCTTCAAGTATAGCTTGCAAAGTATCTGACATTTTTACGTTTAAAAATAATACTCCAAGCGTTTCAAAGTTACAATGACAACTTTTTAATTCCAAAAAAAAAAAAAAAAAAAAATCCAAGCATTTTTTCAGACATTGCCAGATTCCAAAAAGATATACAATTGATCGTCTCCTATTATACAAATAATATTAATAAAAATATATTTAGAAAAGAAAGACAATTGTCTGCTTTTACTTCTCAATAAATTTTTAACTGAAATGAAAATAATAGTAATTATAAAGATGTTTAAAGAACTCGTCTACTAATTATCTTTTAATGGTTTTAGATTATGCAATTTATCGCACAACTATGTTACATCACATTATTTAAAATCAGAAAAAATTTGGTCCCAAATTACTATATTGACAAATGGCATTTTTTTTACAGAATTGACAAGAAAATGTTAATTTCGTAAGCTTGCATAAATAAGTAATTCAGAAAATGGGAAATATATTTTCAAACAATATTAAACTCCTCTTTATTTCAAATTTATTTGTATTCTAATTCTGTCATAATAAGCATTTATCTAAGCTTTAATTACATCAGAAAAATCTCTTTACTTAAAACAAGAAACACATACGAAATGTGGTCATAGTTGGCTAGAATACTATGGGGCAAATAAGAATGGTCTCACAACTTCATTACAAACAATCAATGAGTCAAACATGTTATGCCAAATTATACGTCCAGACGTTTCATTGTGTAAAGCCATTCCGAGGCTATCTATTTGGATGCTTAAACCTTTGTTTGGGCTTGTTTTCGACCTCTGCAGGAAAAGAAAGCTTCAGCAACTGGGTGGAGCTCCCCTAACGAGATATTGTATGACATGAAAGAGAAGCATCCTATAATTGCTTTTAGGTGACCAGAGCACTATTCTTCCTCAAAATCCCTCTCGTTGGCCTGATGGGGAAGTTAGGAGAGAGGGGTGTCAGCTCAGATGTCGTCCTCGTCACTTGACCGAAGCTCAAAATTATGAGGTCCGTCGCCAATAGCTTTCGTGTTGCTTCTAGTATGATGTTAATAAAACCAAACCAATCCTCAAAAGCCTAGTCGTTCTCGATTTCCTCATATGGTTTATTGACGTCATAAATATTGGAAACATGCATCTTCTTTCTTACAAAGCCGTTGTGAGTGTCCATCTCGTATTGATATTCCTATGCAGCAGTTTTTGAATAGACAAATGATATTCCGTTTTGTTTTGAGACCGAGTGCTTTTTTTTTTTTTTTTTTGCTGAGCTACTAATTTAAAATTGTAGCATGTTCCCATTTCCTAAAAAGAGAAATATTATTTTAAGGACTGAATTGACATATATTTATACTTTCTTTCTTTTTTCATTTATTTGGATCGCACAAAAGCCTGACTATTAGAATTTAAGCAATATTTTGCTACCTAATGCACCGAAACTATGCTAATGTTGTTGGAACTTATATTCAATAACAAAAGATAAAGTTCATGCCAAATAATTATTTTATGCAGATGGCTGCTTAAAAAGTACGAAATTTAGGATTTTCAATTGTTAATTATTTATGAAAGGCGCAATTAGGTATAAAAACGAATGTTTTGTCTAGGACAGGGGTCGGCAACATATTGAAACGGAAGACCCAAAAGTTACAATTTACAAAATTTCCCAGTTTTTAAAAAGCCACTAAAAGTTTTCGATTTAATGCTATAGTATTTGCATATATATATTTGATTTTTGATTTAAAACAAACGACTTTAAATACGGAATAATATTTATTCATATAAAAACACATATATAGATAGTTACATCAATGGGAGCATTGGCTTCGCATACCTTTTTAAAGTTTGATTAAATCTGGCTTATACTTCTTGTCTTAAGTTTCAAGCACGACTCTAGATTTTTATTTGTTAATTGACTTCCAACTTTACTTTTTATTATATTCATGCAAGAGAACGCTTGCTCACACGAATATGTCGACCCGAAGATCGTCAACACTCCATATGCCACGTTCTTCACCTCGCCGTAGAATTCTGGAAGACGAATATGAGGGCCCAACTTGCGGAATTTCTTTTAGAGCTTACCACTTGTACTGCGCGATATGCATGCATTTCTGGACCTCCAACTCTTCTAATTTGCTCTTGAGTTCTGTGAACTTGCCACTCCACAAGTCTTTAATTTTCAAATCCAGCAATTACATTTGCAGCGATCCAGCATCAATTACAAATGACTTAATGTTGATCTAATTTGTATTTATGTTGAGAGGATTTACTATGAACGCGAGAGTACTTTTGTTTGTTTTGAATAGCTCGAATCTCTCGGCGAACCCATCCTTCACGTTTTTTAAAACTATGCTGAAGTAATTCGTGTCAATAGTTGTATTGGTCCCATTGCGATATTGATTCAGATTTTTAAATTTACCGTTTTCCATGTCTTAAACAAAAGAAGTAATTTTTTTTCGAAACAAACTACTTCTTCAAGCAAGGCGTAACCTGGGTTGTCCTTTCCTTGCAATTTTAGATTTAGTTCGTTTAGTTTCATTGTGGTATCTACCATGAAGTTGAATTTTTGCAGGCCTTTATCTTCTTCCAATTCGGGATGTTAAATGATTTTTTCATTGAGGAATGTTTTTATTTCACTCAAGCATAAAGCTAAACGTTGCAATACGTTACCTCTGGAAAGCCATCGCACTTTATTGTACAGAATTGGTCATAAAACTGGCTATCTATTTCTTCAAGGAAATCTTTAAGCTGGTGATGGTAAAGTGCTTTTGCCAAGATGCTGTTAATGATCTTAATTACCAAGTTCATGACCTCAACTATTTTGGCCAGAACCGTTTCGGCACAAAGCGCTTATTGATGAATTATGCAGTAAAACTTTAAAATTTTGTGGTTTATTTTTTTCTGAAGAATTGATGTTACCCCTCTATGTATTCCTGTCATACTTCTGGTTCCATCAGTTGCTATAGAAATGATTTTATTTATATCGACTCCATTGTATTCCAGGAATTTTTTGCATAGCATTTCTACATCTCCACGATTTACCCTAAGAGGGATAGCAATCCTAGCAGTTCTTCTTTTGGACCTTGGGAATACATATACCTGACGAAAAAGGCAACTTGTGTCGTGTCATTTATGTCGTAAAACTCGTCTATAGCAAATGATAAGGTAGAAGCCAATTAAATGTCGTCCACTTGCATATGTATTACATTTGAAGACGTTTTAGCAGTTCTATCTTGTACCATTTTAGCAGATAATTGCAAATCTTTTATGTTTTTCACGATTTCTGCTATGTTTTTAAAATCACGAAACAGTTCTTCAGATGCATGTATAAGACAATCTTTGACGTACTCATCATTTGTGAATCGTTTTCCTCTTTTTGCAAATTCTAATGATACTGCAAAGCTTGCCAGATTTACATTATTGGAATATTGCGCCCAGTTATTTAGCATGGAGCTTGACTTTTTTTTTTGTTGAGCTCTTCAACGGCCTTTTTCGTGCATCACCGGTTGGATATTTACCAACAAATTAGGTATATTTTATAGTGAAGTGTCTCTTCAAATTTGACTTCTTATTGTGAGCGAGTTTTTTGTGGCAAATGAGACAAATCGGAAGACCATCTGTGTAGTATATGAATGCATACGACTCCTCCAATCCTGGTTGAATCCTCGGTTTTCTTCTTCAGTTCTTCTCTTTTTTTACCAGATGCCATGCTAGCGACGAAGCTGAAAAAATGATTTCTTAGAATTTTACTTAGCTATCTAAAATGGCAAACAATTTATTTACTATTATTACTTCGTTAACACGATCCTCAGATATGTAATCCTGTTACTGATTTTATGATATTATACGCGTGCATACCTTTGAGAAGATAATTCGTTTTTAATTCGTATTCTTCTTGAAACAAGAAGCGAATAGACACGCAAAACCCGCAAGTGATTTAATTAACACACATGCAATGTAACGTCTATCACGCTATCCGAGGATGACCGACTGACAACACGTCTAGAGTCTAGACATGTTGTCTAAACTCTAGTCAATGGCTGTTTGGACGAAATGGAAATGGAATGGAAAGATAAACATGGTCACGGAGCCTCATCTCTAAGAACAAAACAATAGTCCAAATTCTCATACGGTCATGTTAAGCATAGCGATTTGTAATTAACGATTATAAAAATAGAAGCTATTAGATACTTAAAAATATTTTTTCTTATTTTTTACGGGTTTTGAAAATAAATTATTAGTTTTTTGGTATGGAACTGGAGAGCCGCAACTTTACATCAAAATAGCCACATGTGGCTCTCGAGCCGCAGGTTGCCGACCCATGGTCTAGGATATAAATAAGTATAACGAAATGCCAGAGCGATTTTTTTATAGTTCTATTCTTCTTGTCACACAGATAAGTGATACTGACAATTCTGTCTTCGATCAGTTTATCATTTGAGTGTACGAGTATTCTTCAAGAACTTAAAAAATATATTTTATATTTCATCACACTTTTTAAAATATTTTAGTTCGATTGATAATTTTAATTACAATAAAATAGGTTCATCTAACTATTTTCAAGAAAAAATTACTTATTGAAAGACGACAGAGAGAAGGGCACAAAAAGATATTTCTAAGCAATTTGACATATTTTGTTAATTTAAATACTTTTCAACTCAAGCAGTAAAATATGAACAACATTTCTGATTTTGATTTTTTTAAATTCAATAATCGTAACAGAACGCATTTAGAATCGTAGATTTACGAATAGAAATAAATAATGCAGTTTTTTTTGTGAGGTTATTTTTTTAAAAATGTACTTCATAGTATTTTATTAGATATTAAAAGTTATTTTAATAATTGTTTTAGTCTTAACAGGTTTTGCGAAAACATAATTTATATGTGACTCCATTTAATCATTAAATAAATTCAAAATGAAATTCATGTCAAGAAACGGAAAATTCGATTACATTTGTTTCTTTTATAAACAATGTAAACTATAAATTTTAATTACGTTTATGCGAATTATTTTTTGTATGAAAATGGTAATAACTGAATTTATTTTCGTTACAAACAATACCTTCTTTCCTATTTTTTTTTTCTAAATCCTTTACTTAAATAGTAATCATTGTAATTCAACAGATTCAAAGTTGTTAATGATTCAAATGATACTTTGGTAAACAAAAGTATATTTGTAATAGGTTTCGTTCAAAAAATATAGCGTATAAGAATATCAATTTCAAATTACTTTTTAACTAATTATATTAAAATTTCTTTATTTATTGTATAAATATGATATCTCTAGTTTACAATCAGAGATTAAAAATATATTTGATAAATAAGAATAAAAAAAATAATTTAATGCATCTTTTAAAATGGGAAGGATAAAACAGATTAGTGGCTGAATTTCCAGTTAACGCTTGAATACTGGCCAAAAAAGAGCCATAAAGAGTACAAAGAAGTTAAAGGTTTAGGTATCGTTTTCGTCTCCTGACCTTAGTTCAGAATTACATTAAAACATTCGTTATATGACGTTTATGTAAATAAAAATATTGCACAATTTATACTTAAATATATCAAATAATTTCTAACATATCATTTATAAAATAGACCCACAATGAATGACGTGATGAATTTAGAGAACTGAAAATACTTTCGGAGCCCTGAAAACGACCAAGAGCACATAATAAGGGCAGGAAGTAGAAAAAAAGCTGAATTTACAATTTTTCTGGAAAATAAACAAAAATCATCTCCTATTTCTTAATCAAAACCACTATATCTACAGGCAGAGATAATGGGGAAAATTCCTAGATATGAAAAAATTGCAAATATGTCTTTCACACGAAACAGTAAAATAAAATTAGGTATATCTGATCTTGTTTGCAAATACAAATCCTAGCAGTGGAACAAATATTAAACATACCGATGAAGGCCAATATCGTTTGAAAAAGATTCACTTCTTCATTCCTAATTTATGAAATACCAACTAATGCACCACTGACAGATTTGGCAACAGAAATTCAGAATACAAATGATATTGAAATAGTGAAAATGCGACGCGTTTTGAAAAGCAGAATTAGGAGTTTTTCCCGGTTCTAATCACTATCCATGGTACTGATTTATCTGAAAATATCAAACTTTGGTTTGTTAACCATCGTATCAAAATTTGCATTGATAAACCCAGACAATGCAATAGATGCTTCAAATTTTATCACAGCTCTCACTTTTGTCAAAAACCTATAATTTGTGTTGATTGTGGTATAACACACACTGGCTCTTGCACCACTTCTGTTACATGCACTAACTGCACAAACGAGACAATCCCTGCTAATTCCTCTTTATGTCCTGTTTTCATTAAAGAAAAGCAGATTATACAAGATAAATGCACAAATCATTTAACCTTAGGAGTAGCAAGAAGAAAATACAAGGAAAAAACTTCAGATAGCTATTCCAAAACTTTAAAAACAAACCCACCATGCCAAAATATTGAGAACTTAGAAAAAAGGTTAGAAAGTATTGTTACATCTTTCCAGGTTGCCTAAGAAGAACAAACAAAAGTTGTCATAGAAAATGTCCAAAGAAATTATGGAAACCATGTTTTTACAACTGTACAATATGTTTGAAACGGGAGAAAAATCGACATCTCCGAGTCGGAAAAAGACCTCAAATAAAATGTATCAGAACTTTTGCGTCCCCATGTACCAGGTGCATTGAGTTATCTACAGAATGCATCAAACGAAATTGATATTGGATGATCCGTTTAAAGTTTGTAATATTTATTTTTTTATGTGGACAAATTTTCCAAGATTTAAAAAAAAAATTATTATTTTCTATCCCTCCAGGAGAGGAGAGAATTTTTGCATATAGCCTTTCCTTTTTCTCTTTTTTTTTAATGTTTTTCCTGCAATGGAATTGTAGAAGCGTCAAAAACAAAACAATTTGGTTCCATATTCTTCCTTTCAGCAAGACTGACGTTTGGATCTTCCAGGAAACATTTTTGAAACCTGGCGACAAATTTCACCTTCCGGGGAAAGTAATTTTCAAGAAAGACAGACTTGACAGACCAGGAGGAGGAGTGATAATAGCAGTACCAGCAAGCATTTTTGCTCATCAAATCCCCACTCCCGGGATACCCTAGCGATCCTTCTCTATTTTCGACCCTCCTTCTTGTCAACCATTTTTACCTTTTTTTTCAACTTCACGTCTAGACCACAGTTTAATCTTGTTTGGCGCATCATGGCCATATCTGGCTCTTGCGCCAATAAACTTTACAATCACTCACTCACACGCTCATCAAATCCCTTCTTCAATAATACAAACGCTAGATATTGAAATGCTAATCATACAAATATATATTAATAATGTATCCTTTTGCATAATAAACTTATATACTCCACAGGGACTTAATATCACATTAATCAAATCCTACTTGGAATCTTTAACAGATCAAATCTTAACTTTTGGAGATTTTAACCTACATCAACCGATGTAGGGTTCGAATCATATTTCGCCTTATACTACAGATTTTGTAAATTGGTTGACTGATTCTAATTTTATCCTACTCAATACTACTACCCCAGCCCACAGAGGTAATATAAGTGCAGCTACTCTGTAAATCTCACCCTCTGCTTTGCAAACTTATTCCGAAACACTATTACTTATGTATTGGAAGGCTCTTTCGATAGCGATCACTATTCCATAATCAAGGAACTATTTCTACAACATCAGAATAAGCGAATCTCTAAGAAAACAGACTGGCACTTAACAATGAAACAAGAGCAATCATCAATAGAAAACCCAGAAAACAAAATATATAACCTCACTGATACAGTCTCAGAAATAATCCTTAATAACACCAAAGAAATACGATTATCCAATAAGTCTTTCCACCTTGATGGAACAACACCTGCAATAATTTATACAGATTCAAAAACATTTTCCGCAAAAAGGCTATAAACGATATTTTACCACAATGAAGGATAAAATATAAACAGTATTCGAGCAAGCTGAGATATCGTATTAAACAAGAGAAAGCAAAGTACTGGAATGAAATATGCAATAAAGTGTCTAATCCTGAAATCTTCTATAGCCTTCTCAGAAAACTTACAACGCACAAGAATGCAGAATCAGCATTAAACTTCCTCCAGTATCATAATAAATATGTAACCTATCCTCAAAAACAAGTTAATCTTTTTGCAAACTATTTTGCATCTAATAACGGTTCTCACGAACCACTTACTTTGGATTTTCTCAATAAAGAAAACGACCTTCTTAATAAACCTCTCCATATTTCTAAATTAAACAGAGCCGTAAAATATGCTAAAAATACTATCCCAGGAGCAGATCAGATTGGTGCAACTTTACTAAAGAATTTCAACAATAGCCAACGAATTGTTGTTCTAAACTATTTTCAGCATGTAACAACGAGATTCAATAATAACAAAGTCGGTCTAGCTGAAATAAAATTATATTTAAAAGAAGAATCTACAGAGCCGCAAAACAAACATTTAGGAACAAAATAATTAACACATAAAAAAATAAACAAGAGAAAATTACGTTAATGTTACATCTCCGACGACTGGAGGTAGACTGCCTGTTTTTTTTCCATAGCCGCTAGAGGTCTATCTTCCTCTCTATTGGTTACACTCCCTCTCTGGTTCCGGGATATCATCCTCGATACAGCAGGTCTTACAGTTTTTGGTCTACGTCTTTTTCCAAGAAACGTAAAGTCACTTTCCTTGCAAAGCTGGAGAGCTGAAGTATGATTCTGTCCAAGAACTTCACCAGGATTATCCGGATGGGCCACTTCATACGTTGTTGGGAACCGTTTTTCAACAATAATATAAGAACCATCTCTATGGGCATGAATTTTGTTGCCTTTTACTTAACAGCACTGCTGACTGGATGAAGAGTTACCCAGACTTTATCACCTGGTTGATACTGTGGAACTTTACGGCGATATTTGTCACCATAAAATTTTCTTTTGTCTTGTTTTGTTTCAATTCTATCACAAATATCATTGGAGATGTTTGTCAGTCCTTTAAAGTACGGGGTAATTTCTGGCACAAAATTATCATTCTCAATAATGGCATGGAAATCATTTATCACATCATCAATTGTTCTCATCTCACGACTAAATTGAAGAAAGGAAACTGTTTCCCCCGTTGTATCACATTTAGCATTATTCATGGCAAAACGAATCATGGGAAACCTTTCAGCCCAAGGAGTGTGATCTTCTCCCACAAGAATTGCGAGACAGGGCTTCAGATCTCGATTTTTCCTTTCAACTGGGTTTGCCTGTGGGTGATACACTGGCTTGAACTTTTGATCAATGTTTCAGATAAAACACAGTTGCTGCATGACCGTGGAGACGAATTGCGTTCCATTATCTTTTATAATTATTCTAGGAATTCCGTAGCGAAGGAAAATCTCTTCTACAAGAACAATTGCACATTCTTTAGCAGTGGCTGACGAGAGAGAGAATAATTCTACCCACTTAGTTGCGCAATCTTCCACTATAAAAATCGAGCATTTACTTTCTTTTGTTGCAGGCAACGGTCCAAATAGGTCTGAACCTTTCACTACACAATATTAAAGTTCCATAGGATATTTGCGCAATAAAACACTCACTCAGTGGACTGTATTTAATATATCTCTTTAATAATTCACAAGGCACCTGCGCGTGGTGCCTGCACAGATAGCTCGTTTTACACTACACTGGTATACACGCGCGCGCGATGAACGCTTCCCCCTCTTCTCTCTGTTACGGTTAGAATCAACAGTTACTAACTCCTTCTTTACAGGTGGCTCAGTGATAGCGCATGCAAGCGTTAACATACCGGCCCCCATTGACATGTTTAAACATTCAATCATTGTATGTACAACATTATTTCACTAATTACTCAAAATTTGAAGATACATATTCAATAATTAACAGCAAACAAGCAAAAAGAACACTATTCAATTACAGGAAATTCTCAGTTTAACACAGAATACAATTAAAGAACATGACAATATTTTCAATGGAATACACTAATAATATTTACAATTATCAAGAAAAATACATATGTGTACATATATTATTCAGACACAGGTAATACACAAATTTTAGAGACAGATCTCTTAAATACACCAAATTGAGTTTTTATTTGTGCTACACGAATTTTTTTGTAGTCTCCAAAGAACACACCAATAATTCTGCCTAGTAGCCATTTATGTGCTGGCATACTATCTGCAACTAGTAATACAAAATCGCCAATTTGAACATTATTCTTTTCGAATCTCCACTTATTTCGCTGCTGAAGTTGACTTAAATAATTACGATGCCACTTTTTCCAGATTAACTGTACTGATTTTGTTAACCTTTGCCAATTTTTAAGTCTGTTATCATTTGCATTTGAAAAATCTGGTTCATGAATAGTAGTTATAGTTCGTATTAGCAGAAAATGCGCGAGGGTTAAAACTTCAAAATCATCTTCATTAGCAGACAAAGGACAGAGAGGTCTCGAATTTAGAATTCCTTCAATCTGCGTGACGACAGTTAAAAATTCTTCATAATTTAAATTAGCACCACTAACAACTCGTTTAAAATGATATTTAAAGGCTTTTACTGCGGCTTCCCACAGTCCGCCAAAATTTGGGGATCTAGGTGGGATGAATTTCCAGTCAATACCTTCGCTAGCTAAAAAACCAGCCAACTCTTTGTCTGGATCCTAAACCATTTTATGAAGTCTCATAATTTCCTTATTCGCACCTTGAAAATTTTTGGCATTATCAGAATATAATTTAGCACTTTTCCCGCGGTGGCAATAAATTTTTTTAACGTGGCTATAAAAGACCCTGAACTAAGGTTCGATACCATTTCTAAATGTACAGCTTTGGAATAAAACATACAAAAATACAAACATAAATCTTATGTAAAATACCCTTACGTTGATTTCTATACTTTATGAAAAACGGACCACTAAAGTTCACACCTGCACAATTAAATGGAAAATTTGGTCTTACTCGGTTTCTAGGCAGGTCACCCATAATTTGAGATGAAATAACTGGATTAGATTTAAAACAAATGATACATTTATGAACAATTTTTCCAATAAGTAGATCTACCACTTAAAGGCCAAAACTTTTCTCTCACATAACTAAGTAATGCTGACGCACCTGCATGAAAATATTTAACATGAATATAATCAATAATTAATAAAGTCAATTTGTGATTTTTAGGCATAATAGCAGGATGTTTCTTAGAAAAATTATAACCTGAGTTACCCAAGTGTCCTCCAACTCTCATGACTCCCTCAGAATCTAAGAACGGATTTAGGGATTTTAACTTACTCTTTGGAAGAGCACTCCTTTGTTGCTTGAGACACTTAATATCAGTTGAAAATTCCTCCTTTTGAACCATTTTAATTAAAACACTTTCTGCATGATTCAGTTCATTTACTTCAAGTGGCCCAGATACTCTGTACAAAGGATTTTGTATATGATTTATGAACCTGAAAACATAACTAAAAATACGAAGAACAGTGATATAATTATTACTCAAATTAAGTATACTATGAATAAAATTATTAACAGTCATATTAAAAGCAGATAATTTTTCTTTAAACTCGTCACACTGACAGTTTTTAAGTTCTGCTTTCAATTCCTCACATTTTTAGGACACAGAAATTGTTTGCTTTGGATAAACACTGTTATATAGAAATGTGGGACCATTAAACCACATTCTGTTGTTGACCAATATATCAGGGTCCAATCCCCGTGAAAGGATATCTACTGGATTCTGTTCAGATGACACATGACCCCACTGGTTTATGGATGTGTTCTCTTGAATGATGCCAACTCTGTTCTGCACAAATGTTTTAAGATCCATTGGATCCTTTTGGATCCATGAAAGCACTATCATGGAATCACTCCATAAGAATACTGTTATTTCCAGTTTCATTGCAGCAAGGACTCTTTTCACTAACTTTGGTAGTAAGACTGCGGCACACAATTCCAGCCTTGGGATTGTAAGGCTTTTCACCGGCAATACTCTAGATTTGCTAGTCACCAGTCTAACCAGTTTCGCCAGTAGAGCTGAAAGACTTGCAATATAAATCACTGCTCCAAAGCAACGTTCTGAAGCATCAGAGAAACCATGGATTTCTATCTGGGTAGCTTTTTCAATCACAATTCGTCTCTCAATATCAATGTTATTGATGCTTTCTAACATAAACAAAAAGTTATGCCATTCTTGATAGTTGCAGTTGGAAGTGTATCAGTAACTTGCAGTTGGAAGTGTATCAGTCCAATCAATTTTTAAGCGCCATAGTTTCTGCATGAATATTTTAGCCTTAGATACAATTAGACCAAGCTGTCCCAAAGGATCAAATAATCTTGCAATAGTTGACAGCACACTCCTTTTTTGTGTATGAAGTCCCAAGCTCCACTTTGACTCGAAAAGAAAAACAATCTTCCACTGGTTTCCAGGACACTTCTAAGGTTTTGGTTTAACTTGGATTTGAGGAATTATAATTTCCATCTACACTTGGTGATAGTTCTGGATGGTTTGTGCACCATTTATGAAGTTGCATTCCAGCTTTTTGCATAATAACTATAAGTTGTTGCTGCAACTCTTGAGCCTCCTCTAAAGTTTGAGTTCCACATAGTATATCATCCATGTAAAAATTGTCACGCAACACAGGTGATGCAATGGAAAAATTATTCTCTTCATCAATGGATAATTGTCTCAAAGTCCTCATTGCCAGATAGGGAGCACTCACAGTTCCATAAGTAACTGTAACTAACTCATAAGTTTTAGGTGACTCATTGGGCGTATCACTCCACAAAATTCTTTGAAGTTTGTGCTGACTGGGTTCTATGAGTATCATTCGATACATCATCTTCACGTCGGCTGTCAAAGCCTACACATGCTTTCTAAACCCTATCATTATCGAAAATAAGTCATCTTGGATGACTCCACCATTGTACTGTAATGAGTTCAACGAATTACCATTAGTGGTCAATGTGGAACAATTAAATACAACACGCAATTTTGTACTTGTATTCTCAGGTCTTAACACTCCATGATGTGTGGCATAGTACATTACATCGGGTTCTCTTTCTTCCACCACTTCCCTCATGTGGCCAAGTTTCAAATATTTATTCATGAAGCTTTTGTATAACGTTAAATATTCAGTGTCTCTGGATAAACGAGCCCACAGCGATTTGAGTCTTCTGAGAGCAATGTCCTTTGAATTTCCTAAACACGAAGGATCCTCTTTAAGGGGCATTGTGACAATATACTTCTCTTCCTCAAATCTCCGATGAGTACTAGCAAAATGTTCCTCACAAATCGCATGTTCATTACTTTTATATATTTCTGATTCAATATTTTCTATCTCCCAAAATTTCTTTAACGTTATATTTAAATCATCTTCTCGGATTAATCCGCAATGAACCTTAGTGTCACTAACTTGATCTATACTACCGCTAGCCACATAACCAAACACTATATTTTGTAAGAGCAAACGTGAATTTTGCGCATATATTTGTCCAGGCCTCAATAGTTCATAAAAAATTTCTGTTCCTAATAAAATATCTATTTTTCCTGGGACATTAAAATTATAATCAACTAAAGGAATTGAATCTGAAATTTCAACATTAACATCAAGTATTTCTTGGGGAATTAAATCAGTAATTTTCCGAAATATTAACATTTTTAATTCTTTATGAAAACTTTTGTTTTTATTCGCTATAGTAGTTCTAACGCATCCACTCACTTTCAATGATGAATCATTTCAACACGAGATCAAAGTATTTATTTTTTTCTTTTTTAAGTTGCAAACGATTAGCGCACTTGAACTTATTAAACATGTTTGACTTCCAACATCTAACAGACACCTGGCTTCTTCCCAGTCACCATTTTTATTTTTAATCAAAACTCTAACAGTACTCAATAAGACATTTTTTGTTTAACTCTTTGCGAAACTGCTAGCTACAATATTTTCATTGAGTTCGCAGGAAAGGTGGGAAACAATCATAAATTCTTCATTTTGACCTTCACAGGCAGATGTTTTTTCAGAATTGTTTATTTTAGGTTTCTCGAAGCTTCTCGAAAAATGAATCATTTTATGATGTGGTTTTCCACAAAAGCAATTTCTACTCGAACATCTTTTAACATAACATTCTGAAGCAAAACATTTAAAGCACAGATTATTCATTTTAAGTATTTCAATGCGATCTTGAACTGAAAGCATCCTAAATCGCGGACACAAATATAAAGCATGCTTCTCATTTTTACATATAACACATTTATAGCTTTTTATTTCTGAAATAAACACTTTTGAAAACCCTTTATGATACCCTGAATTATAAGGATTTTTTGTTTTATTTATTACTGGATATCTTTTACTTCCATTCATTGATGATTCATATTTAGATTTCTCTCTCGAAGAAAGATAAATATCAATTTCTCTCGCAAGTTGTTGCGGTTTAAAATACCCTTCACCCTCTTTTATTGCTATGTTCGTTTTCAGTTCTTTATCAAGGTCACTAAATATTTTATCCGAAACAATCAATTCACATAACGATTTAAAATCGCTTACTTTTCGCAATTGACAATAATATTTAAAATTAGCAGATAACCTCGACGCGAATTGTACAAAATTTTAATTGGGTAATTTTTGAGCATTGGGAAATTTATTTAAACTCTCTTGTGGGGTTGGTTACTATTCTTTTAATATTAAAGATTTAAGTTTTTCATAATTATTGCTATCCTCCTCTTTCATATAAACCATTAAATTTGATACCTTTTCTCCTAATATATTTAATAGTATTTCCGCTTTTAATTCTTCCGGCATATTTTTTGCTTTAAATGCTTTTTCTATTGATTGGAAGAAAAGGTTATAATATTCTACTCGAGTAGGCACAGAAATCGTTAAAGTTTTTACACTTTTAATTAGATTTTCAGTGCTTCTGTTTAAGGTATCTATATCAGTTAATTTATCTCGACAAGTTTCTTTTTTAAGGTTTTCTAATTGTAATTCCTTTTCTAACTGAGCCAGTTTAATTTTCTCTGATTCTAATTTCATTATTTCTCTTTCCTTAATAGATTTCTTTTCCTCAATAACATAATCAACGATATTTTGAACGAATTCAATGTCATTAATATACAAATCACAATTTTCAATAATGTTTCTTAAGTCAACGACTTTTGCTCCATCAGGAATCATCAAGCCTAATTCCTCAGCAACGAGGGTTAACTCGTCTTTTTTTTTTTAAATTTTCTAATTATAGACATGGTTTTTTTAAATTTCAGAAAAGAAAACACAATAGAGAAATTTCTCTCACCTCAAAAACAGGATCGATGTTTTGCATTAGTGCGGTCACTTCTATACTGATGTGGCACTTTAATCCATAGAAGAATATCACACTTAATCCGTATCACAAACTGATCATTCACTTCTATTCACGACACACAATCTAACACTTACAAACTTTTGTTTCCTACCGGTACTTGCTCTCCGGCGATTCGGACCACATGAACCTTTCATTACACAATATTAAAGTTCCATAGGTTATTTACACAGTAAAACACTCACTCAGTGGACTGTATTTAATAATTCACAAGGCACCTGCACGTGATGCCTGCACAGATAGGTCATTTTACACTTCACTGGTTTACACGATGAGCGCTTCCCCCTCTACTCTCAGTTATGGTTAGAATCAACAGTTACCAATTCCTTATTTACAGGTGGCGCGGTGATAGCGCATGCAAGCGTTAACAAGGTCTATTGCTAAGGTTTCGAAACGTTGATTGTATACCAGAGTTTGAAGTAATCTGCAGGGTTTTTGATTACTAATCTTGAATCGGGCACACTCAGCATAGTTTTTAATATAATCAGTTATAAAGGAACGCATATCAGTCCAATAATATCTTTTGCTTATTCTATTGAATGTTCCATCTGTTCCATAGTGACCAGCATTTGGCGCATTATGGTGTAATCTTAGAATTTCAACTCATTCGTGTGAAGATACCACCAGCTGAGCTTCTGAGGAAGGAGCTTATCGGAACAGGACTCCTTGATTCATCAAGTACCTTCTTTGTGCCCAGTTGGAATAGTCACCTTTTTCAGGATCTTTAAAACATGTGATTATTTTCTTGAGCTCTTCTTCCTTCAGTTTCTCTTCTCTGATATCTTTTGGTGTCCTCTTCGGGAAGTCTACAGAAATAGTGGAAACCTAACAATACTTCTCGTCACTTTGAAGGACAAGGGCGGCATAGGGTGACTCGCACTCTTCGATAATATCTTTTTCCAACAAGTCATGAACTTGCTTCTTCAACTCTTCTTTCTTGGAAGGTGATAATCTGTACGGAGAGACAGATACGGGAGGATGATCACCCCTATTAATATGGTGCTTGACATATGATGTAGCATCTCCCCTTGGTTCAAAGATCCTTTCATAATTCTTCAACAAGGTGTTAAGTTTACCTTTTTCTTCACTTGGAAGCTTGTGACCTTCGTCTTCTCTTAATTGATAGGAATTCGATTCAGTAGTCATCGTATTGATATTGCAAGGAGTTGCATCTTACTCAAATTCAAATTTTCGATGGGGAAAGTCATTGAAATACCAATTTCGATCCTTCAGGTCAAGAACGACATCAGTATCTTTAAGGAAATCCGTACCAAGTAGCGTACGATTTTCTTTTGCATGGGGTAATGCAGTTAAGTTTGTCTTATTGATTCTTCCTTCCAATCCTACGTCTACACAGGTTGTATAAGCTTCAACTTCATTTTTCGTTCCTTCAGCAAGCGACATAGTAAGTTGGGGTTTCTGAATGTCAGCACCTCTTTTTTTGAGAATCTCGTATAACAGTTCTCCAGCAATACAATGACTTGCTCCACTGTCAGCACATGCAGTACCCGGGAGTCTATTTACAGTAATATTCAACAAAGTTATTGGAGTTGGCTTAGTTGAACATTATTGGAAAATGACGTATCCAACTCGTGGAGAAGAGTGCATACTAGATAGACTGCACTTTGGACAACGAGACTTGATTACACCAATTTCACCACATCCATAGCATGTACGAGCCGATCTTCTGTCTTGGGCATCAGACTGGTTTTGTCATTTCTTAGAGAAAATCAATTCTTTGTAAAAGGTAGATGTCTTGAAGTTTCAGTCTTTGATCTAAAAGCATTTTTCTTGTTTGATGGCATATCACGCTTCAAAGTATTTCTTAAACTGTCATATTCATCGAGCTTATCCGCCAATTCTACAGGTGAATTCCAATCCGTTCACTTATCAATGAAGTGATTTTTGAATTCTTCAGGCGTTCTTTTCTTTATTTGATCCTCTATGATAAGGGATTTTAAAGCTTCAAACGTTTGGACATTTAATGCATCCAACCATCCAAAATAGTCTCTTAGCTCGAAGTAGAAAATCTCTATATGTTTTTTCAAGTGACTTACTGTGAGTAGCGAATAACTGCCGGAACTTCTCAGCACTCAACTTATAACGTTTCAAAAGCATTGCTTTGATGTGTTGATAATTCTTCGAATCTTCCTCCGATTCTCTTGCGATAAGCTTAGAAATTTCTGTAGGTAGTACTCCAATAAGGTAAGATGCCCATTTAGTCTCTGGTATCTTCAAGAATTTCACTTGCCTTTCGAAATGTGTACGATATAACATAATATCGCCTTCTTTAGAGTTGAAACTTGGGATAAGCTTCCTTAATTCAAATTTTGGGAACTCGTCATCTGTCGTAGGAGTTATTCCATTTTCGATGCAATTCTTCTGAGCTTCAATATTCATTTTTAATTTCTGTAATTCGAACTCTCTTTCCCTATCAAGTTTTGACTCCTCTTCTTTTGATTTCCTATCTTCAATTATGTTATTTAACAAGTGTTTCACCATTTCTTCTTTATATTGAGGAGCTTGTAATATTTGTTCAGTGATTTCAAAAATTTTTAAACCCTGGCCCAAGACCAAACCCATTTCTTCATCTAAGACCTTCAAATCTTCTTTTTTTCGCTTTAGCAAGGAAAGCCACTGTTAAAAAGTTCGATGTTTTTTTTAAAGTCACTTTTTTTTAAAATTATTATTATTGAACTATTACGCAATATTCAAAAATGGCTTAAATAAATCTATATATAAATACAATCTCATGATGAATGATATGATATTATTACACTTTTCCCTAACATATGTAAAACTGAAAATATATTTTCTCATGCAATATAATACTAAGTATGTACATTCTCATAAATTACGATAACAAATTATCATTTCAAAAAATAATAATAAAGAAAACATATGCAAGTACACTTTCTAGAATATTCGCAATAAATTAAAATTCTTTTAACTTTTAAAATACTAAAATTGCTATCAAATTCTTCACATACCAAAATTCTATCAACTTTTACTTTTAATACAAAATAAATAAGTGATTTTAAAATTAATTTGCGACTTAAATGTATTTACAATAAACTACTGTGTTCATCTGCAGAAAAAGAAATACTGGAGAAAATAACACACAATTTCTAACAAAACACAATTTCATTTCATGTAAGCAAAAAGTTATTAACATTTTCTCTACCATCATTCATATTCATCAGAACTTAAATTAAAAGAAATAAAATGCTCAAGTACTATTAATTCCAGACATAATATCATTTCAGCCTTTACTATTATTTTCTTAACGAAATCCTGACTCAGCTACAGCTACAATGAACTTTATTCTACTAGACTGAATGGCGCGAAGGCGAACCTTTCTGATGCCATCGCAATTTCGTTCTAAGAATTGTTCGTAGG
>BMAW01044884.1:672614-861708 GCA_019974015.1 Nephila pilipes
TCAATTTTATTATTTTAGTTTCTTTTTATATTCAATTTTATTATTTTTTAAATGGCCTGCATGTCTTGAAATAGGCATGTTTACAAAATAAATATTTTTGTTAGCAATTAATTTTACTAAGAGAGTAATTTCTTGTAAATTTTAGAATATTTTTTTTTAGATCAGAATTTACTGAATAGAAATTACAAACTGAACAAAATTGATTTGTAAAACTGAAACATGATAATCAATTTCAAGACTTTTTATTATTCAAAATGTTTCAACTATATGAGACATTATGTATAAAAATTAAATGCTCTTACAATCTAATGCACAATGGATATTTTATCATAATTATGAACTGATCCACATTGTTCAAACTAGATTTATCTTATTGTATAATAGGTAATGCAGAATAGCTATGCTCTTATATGACCATAATGCTTTGCTTTAATTGAAAACACTTGGGGGACATTTTTTAAAAAAATTTATATTTTTTTCTACAGTTGACATTTCTTGTTAAATTAATATTTTTTATAATCACAAGGAGACAAGCTCTATCTAAGTAAATTTTAATTCAGTAACATATTGCTTTTCTATTTTATAATACACATTTAATGTCAGCATAGTGTTTTGAGATCTTCTGACGAACAGGATGAAGCACCCTAAATTTTTTTAATAAAAAAACTAAGTAGTGTAACAATGTAATTTAACGCTACCTTTCCATGTACTATTAAACGATAGCCAGATGGCATCACTTGTTCTTTTTGGTTAGGAGATAAGCGCAAGCTCGATGAAAGGCGAGAGACTTCGTTAGCAGAGTGATATTCGTGAATCTATGTTTTATATATGTCTTGTGGAACATGTCAAGTATTAAATAATATTTGTACCTGAAACCATCCCGGCTGTTCATTATTAATAATAACAACATTAGAGGGATACATTGGCGCCTGAACGTGTGGCATGACCCGTCCGACATTTTTTTCTCTTTGATCGGCTTACTACGTGTGTGCAAGTTTCAGTGTGTGTCTCCCCGACACTTATTTTGAAAGTGCTATGTGAAGTGCTCGTTTTGTTATATTTGAAGAAATATCACCCTATATATAGAATGAAAGATTGTATGATTTATATTTGAAGAAATATCATCCAATATTTAAAGTGAATAGAAGAAATATCACCCAAGATATTTTAAAGTAAGAATTCATCGTCTTTAGTGTGAAGTGCGCGATTTGTGTTGGAAGAAATAACATTCGATATTTCTGTGTATGAGTGAAAATCCTTGCTTGTTATAATCGTACTTTGATTTATATAATATTTTAAATCTAGTTATTTTGTTCTTTCCATACTTGATACATTTACAGTCTTCTACCCTATTTTTCGAAAATTCTATTTTTGTGATTTTAAAGATCTCTTTTCTTGAGTATATAACCATGTGAAATTTTCTATTAACTAGTTATATTTCTACTACAGGGAAGGTAGTTGTTTAGTGAGTATTTAATTCTTAATTAGTTAATTGGGAAAACTAATTTAATTCATAATTTTAAGCTTACATAAAATACTTGCATTTAGATAATTGTATCAGATACAATTTTACAATCTGAAGATTGATTATTTTCCAGGGAAATGCAATGTTATTGCAGATATGCTTTCCAGGCCTGTGCCTAAAGATGAAGAAACAGCTTGTGAATTAAAAACTATATTTTTTGATTTCTCTACGAGGACTGCTAGTGAACTTAGGACTGAACAGTCAAAGGATCTAGAATTAAAAAAAGATTATTGATTGCTTTGAAAATTCCAACAAGGGAGTTGACTTTGCCAATTGGACTGAAAGAGGGTACGTTATGAACCAAAGCGTACTCTATCGGTATTCACCACATGCTGAAGCTGATAAAACTCAATTAGTTGTCCCTTCTCATGAGAGAGAGAAGATATTAAAATAACATCATGATGCTCCCACTGCTGCACATTATGGAGCTGATGGGACCTTTTCTAGAATATCCTCAAAATATTACTGGACTGGTATGAGGAAGTATATTACCGAATATGTGAAAAGTTGTGCAGAGTGCATTAGGTATAAAGCCACAAATCAGAAACCTGTTGGTTTTTTGCAGACCCCAGTTTCAGCCCAACAATTTGAAAGTATAGGTATTGACTTTTTTGGTCCTCTACCAGAAACGAGTGAAGGCATGAAATGGATATTCATAGTTGAGGATTGTACAACAAAAGGGGTAGAGTTATTCCCATTAAAGCAAGCTACTGCTAAAGAATGTGCGGTAACACTTCTAAATTAAGTTTTTCTAAAATATGGATTGCCCTGTCGTCTAATAAGTGACAATGGGACTCAATTTGTTAATGCGGTAATGCAACAGTTATGTTATGAATATCAGTCAAAGTCTCATTCCTATCCTCTCAGGCAAATCCAGTCGAACGCAAAAAGAGAGATTTGAAACCTCACTTGGCAATGATAGTAGCTAACAACCATACATTATAGGCTGAAAAGTTACCAGCTATTAGGTTTGCAATTAACACTGCAAAATGTGAGAACACAGATCACACGGCAGCGTACCTAACCTTTGACAGAATTACCAACTTTGGATCACGTAAATACTGATCTTAGGTCTATCATTCATAATAATAATTTTGTACCGGAATTTACATCCTATTTAAAGCGTTTTGAAGGATATATGTCACAGATTATAGAAAATATTGAGAAGAATCAAGATCGTCGAAAAACATTTGCTTACAAATCACGTAAACCAAGAACTGTCTATAAAACTAATGATCTAGTTTGGGTATAGCTTCACCCATTGAGTAAAGCAAGTCAAGATAGAAGTGCAAAATTGATGCCTAGGAAAGACGGGCCCTACATTGTGCTATCCCAGAGATCTCGTACTACCTTTATGGTAGCCAGTTGTGACAAACCTGATAAACCTTCAGGTGTTTACCGTGGATCAGCTTTAACGCCTTTTCTGAATAACCCTAACACAGAGACCCAATCTCCTATAGTGCCTCTGAGGAGAAGAGAAAGACATCGAAGGCAACCATTGACTCCTAGAGGAACTGCTGGAGAGAATGCTATGTCTGTTATTACATCACTTTGCTGAGACGCCCTCGGAAGTGTAGGGGGAGGATGTAACACCGTAATTTAGCGTTACCTTTCCATATACTATTAAACGGTAGCCAGATGGCGCCACTTGTTCTTTTTGGTTAGGAGACAAGCGCAAGCTCGATGAAAGGCGAGAGACTTCGTTAGCAGAATGATGGAGTGATGTTCATGAATCTATGTTTTATATATGTTTTGCATCCGGTCTTGTGTTGTGGAACGTGTCAAGTATTAAACAATATTTGTTTCTAAAACCATCCCGGCTGTTCATTATTTTGTCCTGAAATAATAACAACATTGGAGGGATACAGTAGTTAATAATAACAAAATAAGTAATTATTTTTCCAATTATAGATTGTGCATTTTTTTTTCGAGTAGACAGAGGTTTTGGTCTTGTTTTTATTACAGCTATATTAGCGGGAAAAATATATATAATTAGGTAAAATTTTTTTGAACAGATGAAGGCATTGATGAAGAAAGTTTCGTCTTAGATAATGAGACGTTGAAATCTTTTATTCTTAAAGCTGGCCCTTGACTGAAATTTTAAAAAAATATTTCAGTTCTTTTATTCAAGCTACTAATTTTTCGTTTCTTGTCTATTATAGAGGCGCCCGACGATTAAGCGCAATCGACTAAGAAATATCGCCAAATAGGTTGTATCAAAAGATAGGCTTCCCGAGTATGGCAACGACTTGGCGTATTCATAATTTGACGGACCCGCTATAACAGACAAGTACCAATTTTTCTTCTGAACCTATCTCCGATTCTACTACCCCTCTTTGTAATATTGATGTCACTTTTTCTAACCCTATTGTTGTTCCTACTACATCTGTTGACCCATTACTTTATTCTTCCCCATTCTCTCTGTAATATTTTCGATTCTATGTTGCTCGTATTAACACTAATAGCTCAATAACCAATGTAACATTGTACATGATCTTCCTTTAAATGATTCTGAATCACTTTTCTCTTCTACTCCTATTTCACTATACTCTCCTTTATCAACATCTGGCCAGAAAAAAAATTAATATTTGGGAGATAATCAAATTAAAGCTCTAAATTATTTTTGCTCAGTTAGAAGAGGGTAATCCATCCAATATCAATATTCTGCAAAAATATCATATTAATAGACTGTTGGTAAAATATATATACAGAAAATTATGGCTGAAGGCCTACCACCAAAAATAAGCTTGACTTAGCAAAAGATATTTCCGATTTTGAAAGGATCAGACGGTGAAGACTTTGTAATTTTTTATGAAGTAATTAATAAAAAGTTTTCATGTTGGAATGAAAGATACTGGGTGGCAGCTACAAGCTAAACAAAAGTCAATGATATTTGTCTTTGACTGACTGTTCAAGTTTTCTGTGTTTTATTACATTCAAAATGTTTTTTTTTTAGAATTTAAAATTTTACAATTCAAAATTGTTTGTATTTAGTCTTTTGTCATTAAAAATGCACTATTTTTAGTTATTAATATCGTTCACTGGTTCGCTACATTTAAATATGATTTGTTTGGCTAATTTTCAGTCTACTAGCATGTATTTTGTGTAGCTGTTAAGCATATAACCTGATATCTATGAGTAAAAGTTCAATTCTCAATTTCGTAACTAAGCACAGTAAACTCTGTGCTAGTTTTGTTCCAAAATTACTGAAGTTAATACTATCTAGAGTATTCAATAGACATCGGAATTACTTGTAATCTTCAACGATAGTTCATAAGATCTGTCTAAGTTATGTGATGAAATTAACTCAATTTTGCTTCAAAGTAAAGAATTAAGGTAATATGTAAATAAGCATTTTTAGCGCCAGAGACTCTGCTTTATGTAGTATCCAGGATGGATTTTATTACTATTCTAATCCAACTTTTACAGCCATGGATGCGATAACCATTGAGTTGTATGTAGATGATGTTGAATTAGTATATTCTCTGGGGTCACATACTAGTATACATAAGTTAGGATTTGTCTATTTCACAATTAAAGATTTATCCGTGTCCCTGCAGTCATCTTTAGGTTCTATTTTCTTAGCAAATGTTCATTATTCCCTAGATGTTTAAGAAAAACGGGTATAAGGCAATTTTTGAACCACTTATTCATGATTTGAAACAACTTTTAGCCTAATATATTCAATTTCAAAGAAATGCATATAAAATTGCACTTTGGCAAATAGGTAATAATTTAGGGTTAAATAAGTTGTTTAAATTTGTAGAGTGTTTTTCTGCCAATTTTCGTTGTAAGTTTTGTCTTTTTCAAAAAAATATAAAGCAGAAAACGATCAAGGAGAATAACGGTTTATTGCACCATTAAATTGGACATGATGTAAACGTTAGGGATGTCTTTGAGGAAAATATATCAACTGCAATGTGTGATGTTAAAAGCGATTGCCCTTTTAATGAATTAGGCTATTGGCACGTAACTAATAATTTTGTTGTTGATGTTATGCATGACTTGTTAGAAGATTGATGTGTAACTGAAACTTATTAAAACGTTTTTCTGTATTTCACCTGGTGTGTGTATGAGAGTGTGTGTCATCAAATTTTCGATCGTTAATTTAACCAACTTCCCAGGTAGCTAGAGCTCTGAAACTTTGTGAATCGTTCTTACTCGCCTAACAATGCAATATTTAAACATTTGCGACAAATTTTAAATAATATTTCAATAATTATTTTTTTTTTTACTTTGCCACCATATAAAAACGTTGGTTTTATTTCGAATTATTTTTAATCTTGCATCAATATATTTTTAAAGATAAATTTTTAATATTGTCCGTTTTAAATGATAGAATATCTATTTTAACTACGGTAAATGTGATTCCCGTTGTAAAACTGTTCCAATAAAACAAGAGAAACTGTCAAATTTTGATATTTGTAATGGTCTGAGTGCATCTCAAATGTGGGTAGTGATGATCTTGCCACTTTTAACAGGAGAAAAATACCATGCGATAAGGATTTTTGGAACTTCTATCTTTTAATGCTATCGATCATTGATCCCTGATGGCTCCAGTATTTTTTTTTGCCAGAAACTGATGCATTGGCAGAAAGCATTGCTGACTATCATAAACTCTTTCTGATGCTGTTCCCCGACAGGCATCTCACTCCAAAGATGCACTTTGCGCTACACTATTTCAGATCCATCCCATCCCATCCCATCCATCCATCCATCCATATCTATATCTATATCTATATCTATATCTATATATTGGAGTATGAGATACGAAAGCAAACAGTATCCCTCCAAAAGATATGCGTCATATTGTGAGAGTTTCTTAAATATTGTATTGTTAAATATTTTAAATATTAAATGTACAAAACTGTAGCACTTCACCACCAATTAAAATGGCGATGTGTTTAGTAAAAAACTCTTTAAAATTCCTTGTATAACAAATATTTTGGGATCTAAGTATGTCCAAGTTTGTAATTCAAAGCAGCAAGAACTTCTATGTAGAATAGATAGTTTAACATACCAAGCAAAAATTCTTACCTGTAATAATTTATGCTATAATGGTACAATATATATTCTAAAAATATAGCTGTATTTAATTGATTGTGTAGATGACTTGCCTCTCTTTGGGAATATTAAAGAATTGTTTCTGTATAATATTGATGCATATTTAACATATTTATTTGAAACAGCACTATTTGAAAAGCATTTCACTCACATTTAATAACATCTCGAGATGTTGTTAATTTGAAAGAAGTAAAAAATCTGTTTAATTATGTACCTTTACATATTAGAATTTCCATATTTTAATTGATACCTCATTGTACATTACATTAAAACGTAAGCTAAGTTGCACGAACGGGGATGACGTAGGACTATAGTATGGATTAGATAGCAGTATTTATAAGTGATTTTTAAAACGACAAGTCTTCATCTGTACAAGTTAAGAAATTATACTTTTTTTTAATACTCTTGTTTTAAAATTATGGATGTTTTGTTTTTAAATGCCCGATATCTATGCGTATGATATTCAGAATAAATTTTTCACAAATATATGACTTTATTTTTTCTGTGTACAGTGAATCCTTAATTTTAGGTATTAGCGCTTTGTTATGATGTTAATTTAAAATGATATATATATATATATATATATATATATATATATATATATATATATATAAATAAATATTTATATTAGATAAAAAAAAACGGCATTGAAAAAAGAATGCTGTACACTTTTAAATTTTTTACTATGGAAAATCTAATAATCATCATAATATTTCCAAGATATTAGCAATAACTTATTATCAAATGACTGAACTGTAAATAAAACTCAATTTTCTGCATCATAGGATTTTAACAAAACTATATATATTGCTTCTAAAAACATAAATATAATTTTTAATGAGCCGAATTGCTTCAAAAACTACTAGTTCAAATTTCTTACACATTTGTTTTGAAAAGAATTTAACTCTTGAATCGAATCTATTTTCATTAATTAAAGATCTATTAAACCACTCGAATTGTTTTAAATTTGAGGAATAAGTTCAAATTACAGTTTATGATCACATAACAATTGCATTTTTGTTTCTAAAAGTAACAGATTTGTTACACACAGTAAATGCAAGAATTTTGATTCGAAGTTTTGAGGTAAAAACTTCATAAAGTGTATGTTAAATAATATGTAAGATGAAGAAAATGATAATTGCAAATAAAGGAGCGCTTGTTTAAGTTCTTTAAAATTTAAGTTGATATATATTTTTCTGATTAAAATTCATATTCGGTACAACATCAGAATCGAAAATAAATGCAATACATACTCACTTTATTGTTTCATACTCCTATTTGATGCAATAACAGATTTACAAATGAATGAATTACTAACTCATTTTGTTGTTTCTTCTCGTATTCGATACAGTAATAGCTTCAAAAATGTTACATACTCATTTTATTTCATTTTCATATTTGATACAGTAACTGATTCAATAATGAATACATGATATACTCATATTTCCATTCCACACTCATATTTGATACACAAATATCTTTAAAAATGAGTATGTGAAGTTTTCATTTTAAGTACGTACCTGTTACTAAAAATAAGTACGAGCGAGTCTTAAATGTGAATATTTTGGGATCGGAGCTATTTTGAGTATATGAAGTATTCAAAAGTGAGTACTTTATACTCGACTTTGAATACCCATTTTTCGCAGTGGATTTGCAAAAAAAAAATCATTGAATTTCTTTATAACAAAAGAATATAAAATATTCTCGACAAATATTAGAAAATAATTATTCATTTGAAGGAAATATTGTAAAATCCACACTGCCGGCTATTAAAATTGCAACACCAGGAAGAAATGATCTGACGGACGTCAAAATCTCATGAAAGGAAGAAGAGGTTGGGATATACAAATTATTAGTATTTCAACGCATTTAGACGACGTAGGAGGGAGAAACGACATGAAGTACTGAATAAAAGAAAAGTTGTATAGTGGATTTCTCACCCAGAAAGCACTTCGTAAAGTCGCAATTTGCTCAGAATATTGTGATATACCTCGAATAATAAGAAGAAATGATTACCAGGAAACTTATCAGGAGTGGCACAATGCCGACTTTTCAGTCGTTTCTGCATGTAGCATTCTGATGGTTGTATACCTGTCTTGAGGCTCCGAGGAGACCGCTCATCGTCTGCTTGCATTCGATATCGGCATAGGGACCCTACACCTGGCGTGATGGATTAGGAAACCAATGGGTACACGATACGCACATCTCTAGTTCGGATCGACAGTAATTTGAACGCAGATCGGCACATTTCTGACATCTTACATCCAGTGGTTGTGCTCTACCTTCGAGACCTCCCAAACGCCATCTTCCAACAAGGTAATGCAAGACCACATGTTGCATGTCATGTTCTGATCTTCCTCGATACACAGGATATTCGATTGTTGTCCAGGCTTGCACGGTCTCCATATCTAGTCATGGGTTGATGAGAGACTGGTCCTCCACCCCTCTCCAGCCTCACTGGTTGACGAAGTGTGGTATAGATTTGAATCAGCATGGAATGAGTTGCCTGTTTCTCTTATCCAAGCCCAGTTCGACTTTCTACTTAACTGGGTAAGAGCCATTTTATCTGCCAGGGGTGGAAGCTGTTTATACTAGTTTCGCACTCCTGTAGACCCCCAAACTGCTTGCAAATTTAATCATTTTGTCTTCATGCTATTCTGTTTACGTACAATAAATGTTTTTTGCATTTGCTTTCCTTCATGGTGTTGCAGTTTCAATGGCAAGCAGTGTATTTACATAAACCTATCATTAATTGCGAGAAGGGAATAATGTCTTGGAAATAAAATCTACATGGAATTTTTTTTCTCTCAAAATTCATTACAATCATCCTTTCACTCGATGAAAACAAAAGATTCTTTTTGGGACTAAATGTAAAGGAATAAAATTATTTAAATATATCTCAGTCATGAATAAAAGTATTAATTACTAAAAGATAAAAGACGAAAAAGAAAACATTTAAATAAGCTTCTCTACCACACAAATAAAAATTTATATTTTCATCTCAAAATATATTTTGGCGAAACGTCCTTTTCCTTCCGCTGAGAATTGTCTTTTTTTTTTATTTCACAGTAGCATATTGTGATATTGTTTATTTATTGCTCTATTTTGCATTATTGTTATTATTCCCCTTAAATTATTTTTTCCCCCCATTTCGAATGATGTATTCAAATAAAGAAAAGAATTTTTTAAAATTCACTAGCGAATTCTGAAAATAAAAATTTCTAAGATTGTGGACATTGTTATGCGATTACAATTTATCAACATCGTTCTTAGAAGAAATACAAGTTATAAATGTTTCGCAATTTTGAAACAAGGTCACGTGATTAGGGCGATACCTGAGCTAGAAACCCACTCTTCCACTGATTTTGAACTCGTTCAATTTAACAAGCCACTATATGGTGAGAGTTTAGTGCAGCGAAGATTCGAACACTCGGCTGGACTTAAATATTGCTAGTCACAAGTTTGCGAACATGACTATTTAGCTATCGTGGACACTATTACAATGCAATACGATGACATTATTATTATTCCCTCCATAGATTTATTCAAGCAAAGCCTAAATAATCACTGGAAAATTTTTGTATAAGCACATCAAATTTGTTTCTCATATTCTGCATTGAATTTGAGAAACTCATTAGATTTTATTCTTTTTCTACAGAAGCTTTGTTTTTCATAACATTTTTCCGAATTGTACTTGTTTTTTCTTAAAAACGTTTTGCGCTTCTCAGATTAGCAAGGACACTAATGAAAATGAAAGCCATAAAAAGGCAAAAAATTTTTTTTTGTAAAAGTGCTAAAAGAACTTTTAAATAAGCAAATTTAGCAATACTTACTCCCTTTATTTTAAGATTTTAAGAAACTCAATTATTATATGCATAAAAATACAAAAGAAATGTATACAATGTTTATACAAAACCTAAGAAAAAAGGTTGAAAGATGTAATTCTTTCTTGAATTTTGACGATGATTTCTGTTAAGTCGTAACTGAAATAAACTGTACGATTCAAGTTTGGAAACAATCAATATTCAAACCTAAATTATGGAAAAAACAACTCAATTCTTGAGGTATATAAACAAGGAATGCGAAATTCAATTCCTATCTGATGCTAACATATTCACAAAAAATGTTTCTTGCTCATTTTAGTAATTAATAATTCATAATTTAGCTATTGTATTAAAAAACACTTTCAGAAAGAAAAAAAACAGCTTTAAAAAGGCCTGGTTCTCTCTCTTTTTATCGAAATCGTATTCGCAGTACTTTTTAATCACTGTGAATTGCCACAGATATATACATAGCGAACTGCTCAAAGTTTCTATAGAAAATAAGATTACATCAAGTTGCACCTCCCAGAATATCAAACAATTATAAAACAAAATTATATTTTCTAAAATCTTTCTAGGAGGTTTCCTCTCCTTTCTGTTGGGCCACGGTAGCTATAGGTCGTGGACTCTCGGCCGCCGATTTTCGTCGAGTCGTAAGTTCAAGTTCTGATGCCACTTTTGACTTGTCGTGTAGCCGGGGCTGATGCATGTTGAATCTATCGTGGCTCAAAGTCCTCCCGTTGGCGTAGTGTAGAGTTTGGAGAAGAGGATGCCAGCTCATATGTCATCCTTGTAACTTGACCTAGGTTTAAAATTACAAGGCCCGTTGTCATTAGTCCTCGTGTTGTTTCACAGAACTACATTAATAAATAATTTCTTTCTGTTTATTGAAATACTGATAACACTGAAATGACATCTGCGCCTTTGTTCAGGATGAAATGAAATTAGGGTTAAAAGGCATTCAAAGAAATGGCTTTTCCTGGGGGTCTCCTGTTCTCGTATACAAAATGATATACTGAATGAAACTCAGATGGCCCACTTTAAATATCCACCATAAATGTCAAATGAATGCAATACTTCACCGTTTTTTTGGGGTACAGCCCAGCCAATCCCAAGGAGAAATACAACTAGTCTACTGTTCTACTTTTTTCAATACTGTATATTGTTTTCATTTCAACTGTATATTGCTTTCCTTTTTAAATTATATTCTTCATGTTCCATAAAATCAGTTCATCCTATTTATATACATATTAATCTTATTACTTCACAAATATTTCTTCATCATATATTAATGTTAGTAAAATAGTTTATAAAAGGAAAAGAAAATTAATGAATAACTAATCGCTGATCATATTTATTTGATTGAAATCAAATATGTGGTGTAGCGGATGACCGACGACTATAAATACGATTATTGATTTCAATTATTTAATTAATATAAGAATAAAATATTTACAAAGTTAATATCATTAATGTTAACAAAATAATAATAAAGCGTCCAAAAATAAAGAGAGAGTTGTTCACCATGTCTTGCGTGGTCGTCTTCTCGCGTCTGACGCCTAGCAACAGACGTCTTGCTTGCTTCCACAGGCGTCTGCAGGTGGCGCTAGTGGACCTGGAACGTTTATCGGTCACCACAAATATATTATTTCATATCACAGCTTTATACATAAATACATTGTGCAAAAAATTTATAAAATTAATGACTATTACTTTGTTTCAAATATATATTTTTAATTTAGAAAAACAACTGAGATAAATAATAATTTTTTAAATTCACGTTTTTTGAGTTACACTTATTAGCGATACTTTAAAAATTTGCCGCTGCGCGTTAAGAACTGGTCAAGAAACACTGTTAAAATATAATTAAATAGTTTGAGTCTTAATGCACTTTAATAACATGTGATAAATTTCTTGCAATTGATTGTAGTTCATAAATGAATCAGATTGTTTTTGGAGTTCCACAACTGCAAGTAATGCAGCCATTCGTGGTGTATTACCTACTATCAGAAGTAATATGCGCATCCAAACTGGTTTTTTTGTTTCTTATGTATATATATATATATATATATATATATATATATATATATATATATATACATACATACATACATACATATAATTTCCTATGTTTATAACAGGTCAATTGAAAAGTCCCCGGCCTACCATAGTAAAACACATTTTTTTGGCAAAATTAGTTTTTTAATATTCAACATAATTCCCTTCAAGGATGATACACTGATTATAGTGACGCTCCAACTTTTCGATACCATTTTTGTAGTACGATTTGTACTTTGCTTCAAAATAGGCCTCGGTTTCGGCGATCACCTCTTCATTCGACGAAAATTTCTTTCCAGCGAGCATTCTTTTGAGATCTGAGAACAGGAAATAGTCGCTGGAGGCCAGATCCGGAGAATACGTGGATGAGGAAGCAATTCGAAGCCCAATTCATGGATTTTTGCCATCGTGTTCACTGACTTGTGACACGGTGCATTGTCTTGGTGAAGCAGCACTTTCTTTTTCTTCAAATGCGGCCGTTTTTCGGCGATTTCGTCCTTCAAACGGACCAATAACGCTATGTAATAGTCGCTGTTGATGGTCCTTCCTTTTTCAAAGTAGTCAATGAAAATTATTCCATGCGCATTTCAAAATACAGACGCCATAACCTTGCCAGCCGACTGTTGCGTTTTCCCACGCTTTGGAGCGGGTTCATCGTGTGCAGTCCACTCGGATGACTGTCGATTGGGCTTCGGAGTGAAATGATGGAGCCATGTTTCATCCATTGTCACATATCGGGTCGGGTTTATTACGCTTGATCATCTTCAAACACTGCTCTGAATCATCAACTCGTCGTTGTTTTTGGTCAAAAGTGAGCTCGCGCGGCACCCACTTTTCACAGAGCTTTCTCATACCCAAATATTCATGAATGATATGATGTACACGTTCAGTTGATATCTTTGGAGTATCTGCTGTTTCTTTCAATTTCAATTGACGGTCATTCAAAATCATTTTGGGGATTTTTTTAATGTTTTCGGCGGTAACTACCTCTTTTGGGCGTCCACCGTCTTCGGTGCTCATTTCACCACGTCTAAACTTAGCATTCCAATCCTTGATGGTTGATTTTCCTGGGGCAGTGTCCGGAAACTCGGCATCAAGCGAAGTTTTTGCTTCAACTGTATTTTTTCCCTTCAAAAAGCAATATTTTGTCAACACGCGAAATTCCTTTTTATCCATTTTTTTTCACAATAACAAAAGTTGCTTCACTCAAAATGCTATAATTCACAAACTAATGATCCGACAGCTGTCAAATTTATACACGCATCTTTTGAGGGTTAGGGCTAAATAAAAAACACATGGATTTAATTCTAGTAGCGCCATCTATGTGTCAGGCCGGGGACTTTTCAAATGACCTGTTACTTACTTGAAGTTTAGTTTTTATTAACGTTACACTAGAAGCAACACGATGGCTGTTGGCGACGTACCTCGTATTTTTGAACCACGGTCAAGTGGCGAGGACGACACCTGAGCTGGCACCTCCTCTCCTAACTGCCCTCCACACCAACCGGAGGACTTTGGACCCCGACAGATTTAACGTGCATCAGCCCCGACTTCACGGTGGGTCTTTGGCGGCCAAGGATCGAACTCGCGACTGAACGAAAACCGCCGGCAACGAATCCGAAGCCATGACTACTAGGCTAATGCGCCCACCCTCACTTGAAGAAGGTAAGCGCCATAGGACGAATCATCATGAACGAATGGAAGTAGTACACATCACTTGAAACCATAGTATTGTTGCAATATAATAAAACAAAATATTCCAAATGGTTTTTAGACTATTAACAGGAAGAACATACAGGAATCTAAGCAGAGAGCATAATATAATAATAAGCTAAAAATAAAATTCTTAGTTGCAACAGTAAATATAATCTCCCTTTCCCCTCATCACTGCGAATGCATTGTTATTGAGTTCGAAAAAAGATCAAAAGTACAGAAGTTATAAAGATATTTCTGAAAAATTGAGCAAATTTCTGAAAGTTTTAAAATGATTTCACGGCTACTACTTTCTTAGTATTGATCGATACAAATGGAAATTTTTCTAAATTTTTTTGTAAAGTATTTTTTGAAACGAATAATTCTTATTTCATTATCTTTAATTGCACATTGATAGGTAAACAAAATAATAAGAATGTGTGAAAATATTACAAAGCAGTATGAAAAGTCGGGTTAAAAATATAATTAAATGGAAATACATCATTTATTTGAAGACAGATAATTTTCTGTAACATATTTTATTACTACAGTGGTACCTCGACATACGAGTTTTTCGAGATACGAGCTGGCGAACGAGTGATTTTGTGCTTTGAGTTACGAACGAAATTCGAGATCGGTTTAGCAGGTCGGCCGGTAGTAGCATGTGACCGCGCGCCACGCGGTCGCGCCCATCACGGTCAGTGAATCAGTTAGCAACGTGCTTCCGCTGTGAAGTTGTGTTCGCGTTTACGTTTACAGTTGTAGTTCATTTATTTTTATAACCATGGATCGGAAGAAAGTTTGTGAAAAGTCATGTGCTAAGAAAAAGATGATGAGTATTGAATTAAAACGTGAAATTATAGAAAAACATGAGCAAGGTGTTCGAGTTGTTGACTTGTCGAGGCAGTATGGGCGTAGTACGTCCATGATATGTACTGTGCTTAAACAGAAGGAGTCGATAAAGAGTGTAACGCCGGATAAGGGCCTTACGATAATTTCCAAGCTGCGAACCTCCCTTCATGAAAATATGGAGAAACTGCTGATGGTGTGGGTGACAGAGAAGCAACTCCAAGGAGATACCTTGACGCAGACCATCATTTGCGAGAAGGCAAGAGGTGAAAGCGAGAAAGTACAGGTGAAAGCGAGAAAAATGTAGCGAAAAAGGCAAAGACTAGTGAGGATATCTAACTTATTTCTTTACATTCTCTTTTTAGTTTTTTTTACAATAAATATTTGTCATTTATAAATACGTTTTTATTATTCAAAACCACGTAACAAAAATAACTGGGGTGACATTTTGGGGGTTGGAACGGATTATTGGTAGTTCAATTGTTTTGTATGGGGAAATTTGCTTCGAGATACGAGTAATTCAAGATACGAGCAAGGTTGCGGAACGAATTAAACTCGTATGTCGAGGTACCACTTTAATTCTACAAGTAGCAGCATTATGGTATTGAATAAAATAGAAAATGGATTTTGTATAGTCATATAGAACGTATTAGTAAACATTTCTAATTATAAACGAATTCCATTAATGACTATTTGTTTACCAAATTGTCATAAAACCAAACATGAGATCGACAGCATTCTTAACAAAAAATGATTTCCAATGATGGTGGCTCGGATTTCAATATTACCGATTAAAACACTGCATTGAAAGTTCACAAGTATGAGAAGCATGCAAATTTTTTTTTGTCTAGAATGAATTGGCTTAAAATAAATTAAAGAAATTAAGATATGAATAAATTTGTTAATGATAACTTCAATGATTTGAAATGTAATCTAACAATTTAAATAAACTAATAATTGTTGATAACATCTACTTTGCAGACTCAAAATGGGACATATAAATATTTTATTTCCATTTTTAAAAAACCCAGAATTATATTTTGTATAATTTACACTAATCTCGTCGTCTTTTCTAAAAATGCATGTTACATCATTCTACCGAGTAGGCCAAGATTTTGCGGGTCACGGCAGTATCAGCAATTCGGCAGTTGAAATGCAATACCAACTAGCGTTTTTAAGGATTTTCATGAATTGTGAATGTTCATTTTAATGAAAAAAAAAAAAAAAAAAAAAATGGAATTAGTTAATTTTTTTGGAAATGTGATTTGTGGTTGAAAGTATGGCAAGACTGTCTGATTACTTAAATATTGAAAGAAAGAAAAGAAAAAAGTCATTTGTCTTTGTAATTTCCTTTTTTCTCTAATTTATTAAAGTGGCATTCTTATTTCAAGAATTAGTTTCAAATAAACAAAATCACGAGTTTAATAATTAATTATTTTCTTAAAAATTTATTCCAAGAATGCGTATTTATTTTATGGAAGAGAAAAGTATAAACTCTCTTTCAGCCTCTTTACATCTAAGTGAATGATTTTTTAATTTTATAAGAACATGAATTACCGAGTGCATCGATAAAATTAATACTATATAAGAAAATTTTCGAAATAATACCCTTTGCTGTGCTCCATATTCCTCATAATCCAGAGAGCTATGTGTCATCTCTACTACTCCACCAAGATTAGTTGTGAAGAAAAGCTCGTTACCGCGTTTTTCTGAGTACGCCAGGTGCACCTGCATCTAGGATGAGAGCAAATCAGTAACCGGATTCCGATGAGAGTGTATGCGCACGCACATTTATTGGAAAATTTCTGCAATTTCATGGTGCAAGATCAGCCTATATTCGAAGGAGATCTAACAGACAACAAGCGAGCTTACTTCTTTGTATTCTTGACCAATTAAAACGCGTGTAATAGCACAACATAAGCTCAAAACTTAACAAAATCGAGAACAGAGGCCCCCCCCCACACACTTTTACCTCCCCCAAAATTCTTCCATTAAAAATAGTGTCTCAGATATTAAATCCTCAACCGAAATAGCTAAGAAATATAAATTAAATCCCGTTCCTAGACTTATCCTTTTTCAGGTGAAAATTTGTTTTGTCCCACTTTCCAACGACGATCCAAACGTCGCTGAGAAAGATCTACCACCCTCTCCCTTCTCTAAAAATCCAACCAATTATGCTAAATTATAATCTGATTCTTCAGGAGATTGTGAATTCATCCCAAATCTGCTACTAAATTAGCAGAATTTATTAAAATCCAGCCAGAATCTGACGATGAACACCAAAATATTACAGCATTCCTTAAAAAAGCAAAGGAGAAGACTATTACATCCAACTGTCTCCAAATGCTCGCCCAATTAAGGCTCCCGTCCACCCGCCATTTTGGTTTCGTGGACGCAATGTTAATCCTATGGATTTAGTTTTTTATTAACGTCGCACTAGAAGCAACAAGAGGGCTATTGGCGACAGATCTCGTATTTTCGAACCACGGTCAAGTGACGAGGACGACACCCCCCTCTCCTAACATCTACACCATGCCAAAGGGAGGACTTTAGGCCCCGACAGATTTAACGTGCATCTGCACCGGATACACGGCGGGTCTTTGGTGGCCAAGGATCGAACTCGCGACTGAACGAAAACCGCCGGCAACGAATCCGAAACCTTGACCACTAGGCTACCGCGGCCGTTAATCCTATGGAATTTCGACTTTCATTCTCACATCTTTACTATTGGATCTATTCGAATGCATTAAAGTGCACCTGAAAGAGCAAAAAATAATGAATGCTTCAATGGAATTACTTTCCCCCTCCAAGTTTTAAATATATATTTTTAAAGACTGGAAAACTCACAAACTAATAACTAAAATGAGAATAAAAATATTTTTAAAATTCGGAAGAAAAAATAATTCCATGGAGGCATTCATTATTTTTTGCTTTTTCAGGTGCACTTTATTGAATTGAAATAGATCAAATAGTAAAGATGTGAGAATTAAAGTCGAAATTCCATATGATTAACATTACGTCCACGAAACCAAAATGGCGGGTAGACGGGAGCCTTAAAGCAGAGATTAAAGGATTCGCATTATTCAGCGACCTGAAATAAATCTTCGAGGAACTAAAAACTACCTTGTGGAATAGATCACGTAACTGATCCAACAACGAAGTAAAAGACCTCTTCCGATGCGTTTAGCTGATTTCAAAAAGTCACAAGATGCACCAAACATTTTCTCGCTGAACAATCTTTTTTGTATATCGATTGTCGTATATTCGTTTAAACGCAGACCAGGGGTTACACAGTGTTTTCATTGTATTCTCTTCAAACATTCGTTGGTAAGTTGCAGCCTAAAAACAAAAGGTCATAAATGAGAGGATGTCCATCGTACCGGAGACTGCGAAATCTAAAACAAGATTGAAAAACCTGTCTGCATTAATTATAGAGATGCACATATCGGTTCCTGACAAGCTGCCCACGGTTCCTCGAACCAAAATCGGAAAAAAAGGAGTCACCTATAGAACAACTCAAAATATCTTAGATTGGTAGATAACATTCTCGAAAAGGAAACTAGATTGAACATTTCTACGCATCAATACTGCAGCCACGCGACGGGAGATCTAAATCAGACGGAAAGCTATCTCCGGACTTCCAACAAGACATACCTCTGTAATAAGTAGAAAATAACCAATCTAATAATAAACACGATATCTTTTCAACAATCAAGAAATTCCACAATTTCTTTAAACTTTTCCCAGATTTTCTAGAAGTGTCTTTCAAAATATCCCAAACCGACGATGCTTTTGAAAAGTTAAAACATATTCTATCAGGGCTTATCCCATCTTCCATTTCTGGAAAATGAGCGTTTAATAAACTTTTTGGACTCATACATATATAGCTAAAATTCAAAATCTTCATCATTTTTCATTTTAAAAAAATCCCTGATAAACACCCATCTCTCTATAGAATAAAACTCTAATTTCAGCAAAATTACTAAAAAAACTCTCAATCCACCAAAAGAAATAGAGACCAGACACTCTCATTCACCCTTAGAAGTCAGTCATGCAAGCTAACTAGAATACCTCAAAATTCAGTCTGTTTTAGAATCTTATTCTACTGTTTTATCCTCAAAAAATTAAAATCTTTTTAATTTTAAGTACAAAACATCTTTACATTTGATATTGTTTTTATTGTATTTTTATCGTGGACAGGGTACAGGCTGAAGTCAAACCTTAAAAGATTTTCAGCAGATTCGGAGATTAAATGCCAAAAAGCTTGTGTGCTCCGCTAAACCTATCTCTCATAAGCCAATCAAGTACAATTTTTAAGATTTCAATCGCACGACGTGTCAAAAAACTACATAAAATCTAAATAATTTATAATTTCTAAAAATCAAAGCCTCACATCTTTTTAAAATATATTTGTATCAAAGTCATGAAAATTTTAAAAATTAATTTTGTCTAGCACATTTAATAAATGAGCAAAAGATCAGTGGTGTTGCATGAGAGGGCCATTTCCCCGGGTGGCCTAGATGTTGAGGGGGGGGGAGGAGGAGGGGAGCCGGCCAATTCTATCTGCAGGATCAGGCCATGGACATTAGATCAGATAACTGTACTGTCACCAGTACTACAAAAGTTCTTAAGTAGAATTTCACGGCAATTGGATGTGGTTCAAAATGGAGTTGCAAGATTTTACCAAAATAAAATATTGTCAAATATTTTATTCAAAATTGGAAAATAAATTTCTCTTTTTGAATTTCGAAACGGACGCGATCCGCTGTTGCCACACAACAAATGCAATTGGTGTAACCGGTTAATTTTTATCCTTGGACAACTCATGGTCGTGACGGTGATCAGATGACATTTAAATTCAACTTTTTTGTTATTTAGAAGAGCAGTGCAGCGTTGATATTGTTTATTTTACACTTTGATAACAATTCACGTGAATTTATTTGCTAGTTATTGCAAAGGCATGTTCATTTGTGCAGACGATTCGTCGAATAGAAAGAAGTATTGTGTGATTGCTATATACGATTGGTCGAATATAATAGGAGTTTTTAGGTAAATATATTTTTTATTTCTAAATTTTCAATAACTTTGCTGTTTTACCACATAGATTATTATTTATTTGTTTGAAAATATTAAACTTTAATTAATTTAATATTACACGCGCGTAATGCATTCGTGATATTTTTTTCTTCTTTTCTATAGAGGTGGATAATTTAGTAGGGGGATGTAAATTTAAGTTTCTCACACAGGAAGCAGACATCCACATTCATTAAGCAGAAACCCACACTATGCCACTGCAATAGATGGATTTATCTACAAATGCACTCGAAGTCCTACAAGCAGTAAAAAAAAATATTTTCAAATATATTACAATATCATTTACACAGTTTTGTTTAAATCTTACTTTTGTTGTCAATTTGCTTACATTCCACAAGTATACATTTGTGATTGAAGTTATTTTCAAGCAAAATGTAAATAATCTTTAGTTTCAAGTGAATTTTGTCGAAGTTCTTCAATTTTTAATAGCAATTTTAAGAAATGAAAAATTTGACTTCATATAGTTAGAAAGATTTTTAAGAAATCATGTAAATAACTGAATATTACTTTATTAACAACGGAGGTTTATGTACAAGTACAATACAAGGAAAAACTCAAAAAACTTCCAGTTATCAGATAAAGTTATACAAGGAAAACAATATTGAAACAAATGAATTTCAATTATTTATAAAAAATGTTTTACTGTATTAGTCCGAATGCAACGAGACCAAAATTTTTTATAAACATAGAAAAAAATTTGATGAATTTAATGCATCCATTCATTTTACATAAAATAATTCCAAGAAAATACAATTTACCTAGATAAAAATTTAAAATAATTGACACAGGTCATATTCATAGCTATAAAATCAAATAATGTAAAACAAATTAGGTAATATTAGGAAAAGCATGGACATACTAATAAGAGTTGTTACATGCCATTACCTGGACTTCAGATATAGGGCGATATTTTAATGGGAAAGGATTAGTCGAAAAGTATAGCGGGTTTTTTTTTGACTAATACAGTAAATTTTGTCTGTTTATGAATAGCCTTTGCAGTAAGAACAGTTTAGGTAATAGTATGTATTTAGGGATTTTGATAGTCTAAGTAAAATTTGAAAATGGTTTAAAATAAAATTACAAATGATATTCATCTATAAGATTTTGGCAGTAATATAAATAGATCTTTAGATATATAAACGCAATAATATAAATAAATAACATGTTTTTCATCTCATTCAAATATAGATATATATACGAGTGGCACAAAAAGGTTTAATTAGCTAAACGAATTTTTCAAACAAAAAAAATTACTTTAAAACAAATCATACATATTTTATTTTTAACTGTGTATTGTAAAAAAATATTTTAAGGAAAAAACTTAACCCTGATGAGGATGGCCCTACAGCATTTTTTATTATAACTTGAAAGTTATCCAGAAGGAAAATAAATTATCACTAATGGAAAATTGAACTTTTGTACAATTTAATCTGCCAATAAATATGTAACACTTAAATAAAAGACAAATTGAAATATTATCTGACTTCTAAAAATTATGCAATTATATGAGAGACAATTTACAAATCATATGAACGATAATTCATATAGTTTTTCACCTAATTATTTATAATAGTTATTAAATTATAAATAAATGTTATTTTAAACTTCAAAAAAAGTATTATACAATGTCTTTAACTGTATTTATATTCTTTAAATTCCCCCTCCCAATAATAATATATATACAATTTTTTTCAGGAATTAGTACATAAATTTTACATAACATTTTAATTGACTAGATGAAAATTTAAAACATTTTAAAATCATTCAAGAAGAAAAAAGTTGAACATTTATTCACATTTTAAGAAATCTTAAAGATAATGTCACACTGAAGGGCAAAGAAGACAAGTTACAAAAAAATAAGTTTAAAAACTAAATAACACCTACTACTGGTCATTATTTGACAACAGTTGAAACCTTAAAGAAGGAGGGGATAAAGAAGAAATAAAAATTTTAATAATTTGGGGGAAATTAGTATCCTAAAAAGTAAATTAAAAATTGTCTGATTATATTAGTTACTTTTATTTAAAAAAAAAAAAAAAAAAAAAAGATATTCTAGAATACCAAATCCATAGCAATAAAAAAATACGTTACAGTATACGTAATAAATATATATGCAGTAAAAAAATTTCCTCAATATGTGTCTTTACTTTCAAGCAAATACGTAAAATAAATCACCGCTCCAATAGCAATTTATCAGTGTTTTCATCATAGTAAAAGAGAGTACCAAAAATATGCAATAATGACATACAGCATTATGAGATGGAATAAGGATATATATATATATATGAAAATTATAATACAAAATACAATATTAACAAAATATGGATAATTTATTAAAAGCAAATAAAAGTTAAGGCTAACTATCAACAATGAAGAAATAACACTTTCAAAAATAAATTATATTGACTGAATTAAAAAATATTCATTGTAGATTTTAAACTTGTTATTTTTTAAAAATTTCTATGCCAGTTAAACTAATATTTATTCAATATTTCATTAAATAGGGAATAAATAGTATTAAAATTTGTTATACATTAAAAAAGATAATTAAAAATTTTATTTTAACAACACTAGAATGATTCTCTTACTTTCAAAATACCTTTTCCATTAAAAATAACAGACACATTGATGATTTATCAACAATACATGATTTTTTTCTTTATAATGATAGAACATTTTTATTCAAAAAACTAAGAACTAAAAAGTTAATGCTACATTTTTTTGTTTAACTTAAATTAGAAAGACTTGAAAATATTATGTTAGTAGAACTAGTATGAGTGCATAATACACATAAATAAATATAAAAAAAATTGTAATTATACTTATGCAAATAAGCTGTGTTAAATTTGTATATAATTATTAATATTATACACAAATTTGACACAGCCAATAATGGTTTTACCAAGTTAAACAAACAAATTATAGACTTTTATTTTAATTTAATTAATTTAAAAAAATTAATTTTAAATGGTAATTATACTTATTAAAATATTATTAAATGTCGAATTTGCATATATATAAATGTTTGGACAATCCAAACAAACTAGATTTTTGAAGACTTATTTGAGGAAAATATTATTAAATCAATAAAAATTTCAGAGGAAAATATTATTAAATCAATAAAAATTTCAAAGAAACTATTATTATCTCAAAAACTTAAACTTTTTTTTTTTTTTTTTTTAAAAAAAAAAAGGAAATAAAAAAAATGTAGACAACACATATATTTCCAAATTTATATTTTAAGAACAGATTCATTTATATTACCTGAAATTAAAGAAAGTTCATTCAAAATTGCTGTTTTGAAAAATATCTTTTTGAAACCTACACAAGAAAATAATAGAAGTGATATAATTTTGTTACATTACAACGATTACATAAGATTTGATAAAACCTTTTTGTATTTAAAAAAATATATATATATATAGTAAATCTTTCTTAAAAGTTTTTTTTAAAAGAAAAATTATTTTCAATAAGTCACCTTTAGGTTTTAGAAATTATATGGAAGTCAAACCAGTGCTAAAATTAACAAATTCTTTAACAATATTGAACAAGCAGTTCCAATAGCAGTCATAATAGTTAATACATACACACGTGCCACATTCATATATATGCATAGCATAGATTAGTTGCAGAACAAACAGCTCTTAACATAATGTTCTTAATAAAAACAAAATTATTTTTTGTAAACATCCAAACTATAACAAATCATCATAAATAAGATACAAAAATATAGAAGAAATGTAATGCATTACATATGCAAAAAATAAATTTACCTATTACTTCTTACACAAAAAAGATTAGTAATAAAGTATACTCGGAAACTATTTTGCTTATCAAATAAGAATATACAGAAATTACCATGAAACATGTTGCAATTTATGAATCTGTATGATATGGATTGATTTTTTGCATTAAACAGAAAAAAAATTTACTTTAGTATACAAAAAAAAAAAAAAAAAAATCATAATTAGTAGGTCTGAAATGTACAGATGTAAAAAGCATTTAAATGTATACTTTTTCATAATGTCAAACCTAATTCATTTAAATTCTTAATTCTTTTTGTACAAATTTCAAAGGAGTAAAATGCATAATTATTTTTAAAGTAATTATCCCCACACCAGATTTAAATGAAATATTTCTAATTATAAAACATGAATTCTAAAATTGTCAGTTATAAAAGTAAAATGAAGTAAAGATAGATGCTAAAAAAAACGAAATTAGTTTCTCTGTTCTTTTTTATGCACCATTGCAACAAAAATATAGTGCCTAAGTAATATATTATTCCTTTACTTAGAAAAATGTAGGCAATTTTCTTAAAGAATAACAGAATCCAAAATCAAAATTTAACCCTTCATTTAACTTATAAATCATGATAATTGTTAAATCATGTGCTATATATTTATTAGAACTAGTAAAGACAATTTAATTTTTATAAAAAAAAAAAAAAAAAATCACAATTTTTTTTGAAAACATATTTTATTTTTTAAAAGCTGTAAACAAATCAGGATAATAAGTAACCATTGATTTTTTTCGTTATTTTAAAATGAAATGTTTAAAAATATGATATATAGTATCTCAACTATAGTAATTAATAAATAAAAATAACCAGAAAAAAATATGTTGAAATTGAATTCCCAGTAAATTTTTTCTTTCTGAATTTGTTAATATTATATTATTTTCAGAATATATTAACAAAAAATACTCATAAATAAAAATTATCAGATCCCTAAAAATGGCAATAAGTGCAATGATAAAAAAACAAGATTTATTCTGTACACTAGTATTCGTCATGTCTGAAGCTAATATGCCATGTTTCTTAGAAATCATAAAGCAAGGTTATAGGTTATGATGATAGGCAAGGTTCTTAAAGAAAATACATAAACAAAGAAAAAAGTAAACACACTAAAATTTACTCTCAAAATAATTTTTTTTTCTTTTAAATTTTGCACTTTACCCTCTTTACAGCTTCAGAGTAAAGCATGACAATATGAACAAATGATTTCTTAAAATATAATTTTTATACCTCATTTAGTGATATCTTTTTCACAAAAAAATCTTATTTATAAATTCTAGTCAAAAGTTTTTTATAGATATATTGTTGGATTTTACAATACATTAATTGAATAAATGAATTAAGTTTTATTATTATTATTTTTTAAATCTAGTTAGATTCTTATGTTTGACAGTATATTTCAATAATGATCTTTCATTCATATGGAGAATTCTTTCTGCAGGGATTCATTTTTGAGAATGATATTTACATGAACAATTTTCAGGACAAAAAACAAATATTGGAAAAGAAAAGCTGCAATATTGTTTCTATCATTGTCTACAGTGACATTTTTCAATTTTATGGTTAAATGAAAAGCTTCAATATTTTTCTCTTATCTTCCTGAAAATCCAGACAATGGATTAATTGTCTCAACAATTATTAATAAATCTCAACAATTCTGAGAATTTTTCCTTAAATTTTTATACCTAAAGATCGATATTTTTCTTCCTTAATTACCATGCTATTGAACACTAGTTAATTCAATTATGCATTAAAATCAAATTATAAAACTGTATACCATATTTAAATATTGCATACTAATAATGAATTGAATAAGATACCAAACATCAATAATTTAATCCCGACCATAACATTTGACTGTTTAAATATTAGCTACTAAAGATCCTTAATGAATTTTTGTCTTTATCTCAACAATTCTAACATACTTTATGTAAATGTAATTTTTAAATTAATGTTGCACAAGAATAATAAGAGGGCTATTGGGGACTAATCTTTTAAATGCTAAACCATGAACAAATGTTGAGAATGACACCTTAGCAAGTACCTCCAAACCAGTACCAGTAAATTAACAAGTACCTCTCCTAACTTCTGTGCTACAGCACACAAAAGTTTGAGATCTTTTCCCATTTAACAAGAAGTGTTATTCCTCATGATGTGTATTTGATTGAAACAGGACTCAAACACAGGGCCTGAATTGAACACCACCAACTAATATCTTGCAACTATGATTGTTTAGATACACTAGCAGCTTGATGTATTTGCACATTGCTGAATAATCATAATTAAGCAGAAGGAAAAACTGGTTGTCTTACTTGTGTTATAACATTTATTATTTCTGAAGATTCCAAGAAAATGTAATTGTTGGCTGAGTAAATTAAGAGATTGTGGAAATTGATACTGTACATGAAAAAAAAAAGTATGAAAACTGTTTTAATTTGCTACATAATAAAGGGCCTGGAAAAAAAGTGCCGCATAAAAAGAAAGTTGAGTAAATTCATCACCATTTTAATAAACTTCATTATCACTTTTTGAAAACATAACATACACATCAAAATTGTTTCATTGGAAATACATTGTAAAACTATGTACAATTACATGTATCCTCAAAAACATACCTTAAAATATGACTAAATTTTATACAATAGAAGTAAAACAAATGCATTATAATCAAACAGTATTTTGAAATCAAATCTTAGTTTATTCACAGTTATACTATACAATATAATAAACCTTTAAATCTTGGATACAAGAAAAAAATGTACACATTTTCCAAGTATTTACAACAATAATGCTGAAAAGAAAACATGACTTCCTTCCAATTTTCATATAAAGATCAATTGCACACTTTTGTTTGCGTTTTTCTGATGATTATAAACATAACAACTTTCTATTTGCCAATAACAATTCATATGCCCTTTTGTTGCTTTTTCACAAATGTAAATAGCTCCTTTAAAAAAGATTGACACCAATCACTAGTTAATGCTTTTGAAAATCTCAATTTTCTGTTTGATATTTACAAAATTTCTAGTTTTTTTTTTTTTTTTTAATTATTGAAGTGATACAGTTATCACAAAAAGTTTAAAAGTAAAACAAAGAGATAACCAGATTCTATTGATTAATATACAAATTTTTTTGAAGTGCATATTCAACATTCTATGAAAAAAGCACACATAACTTTGAAAATACATACTAACAAAATAAATCCTGTACGAACTGTACAATAGCCAAATTGTAAATAACAGCTTTTTCATTGTCTGACATTAAAGATAACCTTTTAAATCTTCATTAAAAGAAAATATAACAAAAATAAAAATTTTAGAAAAGAAAAATAATAACATGTTCTGGAAATAAGCACAAGATGATAGTTTACTTCAATCTTTATAATTTTCTCATGATATCATAGTTGGAAAACCTTTTGAGACAAATTTGTGTGGTAGTTCATTTTATAATACTCATAAGCACATATCTCACAGTGTAAGCAAATGCTGCAAAACCAACAATGACTGCTACATTTGTGAGAGCACTAAATAAAACTTGTCCCTTTTGGTATGGAGAGTTTTGCACATCACTGTTGGAATCTGTTTGATTTTCAGAGTTCCTAGAATTGTTTAAGAGTTTGAGCTCATTGATTGTTTTCTTTGACTCCTGAAATCAAAATTACAAATAAATTTAAAAAGTTGAAAAAATATTTTTTTTTCAATCCAAACATTTTACATTAATATGCATATAATGAAAAGATATACAACTGTTTATACCCAAAATAATATAATACCAATTTTTTTATTAAATAGTATAATACTTACTTCAACTAAATCAGGGAAAAGGTCACAAAATATTGGGTCCTTGAGATTAAATTCTAAGCTTCTTGTAGCTAATAATCTTTTCTGTTTGGAAAGAGAAGAAAAGGAAATGTTTTTAGAAATAATTAAGCTCTCATAACATTTAACTTAGTTTCTAATTTTATATAAAATCATATTAACATAATATATATAAACATTTCTGTATACAAAGTATGCTTTTTTTTGGAACACTCAATAATTGTATCTTGGTTTGGTTTTATTAACATTGCACTAAAAGCAACATGAGGGCTATTGGCGACACACCTCGTAATTTTGAACCTCGATCAAGAGACACGGGTGACATCTGAGCAGGCACTTCCCTTTCCTAACTTCCACACCACACCATCAGGGGGAGTTTGAGCCTTGACAGATTCAATGTGCATCAAGGCTTGAACCGACAACTCAGCGAAAGCTGGGTAACTATGACCACTAGGCTACCATGGCCTCACAATAAATTATCAGAACAGGTAGTTAAGCTAAAAACATGCACAAACATGTGAATCTAATTTAAATGTAATAACATAATTTACTCCTTAAAGATTACCTCATAATCAGATGTTTCAATACTACCCAAAGTTGGATTCTTCTCCACCTACAGAAAATAGAAATCAAATTTTTAGAAAAAGTTGCACACTAAAAATCTTATAAAACAGCTTATTTACTTAAAAATACTCGATGGATAAATATTATTGACAAGAACTAGGACTTTCACTTTTAATATAAAGTAAAGAAATATTTCCAAATATTTAAGGGGGGAGGAAAGAAAATTCTTTTTCATATTATAGGAAAAAAAGATTAGTGTACTCTAGAAATCTGAGAATAAGTATGAAAAGTTCCTAGAGCAACAACGACCTTCAGACAGCAAATGCTCACAATATTTGCAAAATACTACTACTTTTATTAGGACAAGATATTACAGAAGATAAATGAAATTATATCAAAAGGTGCTCAAAACCATGAAAAGAATGATTACATTAGGTAAAGAGTAATCAGTTTTTTTCACAATATATTGTTTGAAATTCAGGTAAATAATCCAGCCAGCTTGCAATTTTTAAACTTATTTACTCTTGCTCAAATTCAATAAAATAAATAAAAAAATAATTGGTTTTTTAAGGGGGGAAGCAATTGTATAAACATTAATTTACAAATAATTAATGTATTTTTTAAATATACATATAAATCGTAGAAATCTTCCCACACACTACATTATGGTAAAGTCTTAAATTATACCAAAGTTTCAAGCCTTTCTAACATCAACGAAAATAATAGCACAGATGAAAAGAAATTTAAACTCAGCGTAATAATTTAATTACAGTAATTTTTTTTTAATCTCAATATCAGTAACAATATTGACTCACTATTCATTTTTATACAATTATACAACAATAAAAATTTTAGAAATGTGATTTCTTTATCTTCTGAAGGGATGATGTATTCAGTTACAAAGAAATATGATGATTTAAATCAGTAGGAAAAAGAAATCACCCCAAAAGAAATTTTTACCATGACTTTTACAAATTTTGATTGAATTTCATTGCACTATTTTCTATTTATCTTCTACAAATATTCTGCATAATAATAATAAACAAAATTTAAAGAGAAAAAGAACTATATAAGAAATTACCTGCAAATGACATAATTGTTATATACAAAAAAAAAACGTCTTTGTCATTGAGGAAATTCTAAAATATCTAATCAATTTATGAATGGTAAGTTGATTACTTTTATAAAGGCACCAAATCCTCTTGGGATATAATAAGTCAATCTCAAATACAATTTAAAAAATTATACAGTAAACAGTGTGAATAATATGAACAAATAATTTTTTTATGAAACAAAAAGCAGAAAAAAAAATGTGTTTATTATAACAATATATAAAGTTACACACACAAAAGAAAATAAATATCATAAAAAATCACAAATTTGAGGATGGATATTCTGTCTAACAAAGTTTATTTAATTTCAAATGTAAGATTTAAAACAGAATTCAGTAACGAAAAAAAAAAAAAAAAAAAAATCAGGTAATGAGGAAAAATAACACACACACCAAATGGGGATATTAATACAGAAGTATTCAGCATTTCAATTTTGCAAGATTAATATCCTGTCTTTTTGTATGATATGAAACAAGGAATGATTCATTCTATATGATAAAACTTAATAAAGACTTGAAGGTTCAACTGAATTTACATTAGTAATTGATAACTTGATCTAATTATTACATTGATACTTATTTACAAATAAATAGTTTTTAAGTTCAAAAAATTTATTTTCTAGTTTATAGCAATCCTATTATCTCTTGCATCATATGGCTTCAAAAAGTCCAATCTTTATAAGAAACAAATTGCTCAAGAAAATTGACAAAAGGCAAAGAGAGACTACACAAGTTAAAAGTATCTCTACAAAAAGCAATTTGTAAAGATTAGAAATGAGCAATTTTGATACGCAAAAATTCTGACTCATTTTAGAATTCTTATCAAAACTGACAAATTTATGTTTATTATGCAAAAGAGGAATTAGGACCAATTTAGAATATAATTATTCAGTAAACCAAGAAAAAGAATTTCATAATTGAAAACCCAAGAGACTTGCAAGATTCTTGGTTCACTCCTTCATAAATCCTAATTAAACATTTCCAAAATTAATATGATAGCTCCAATATGATTATTAGAGAGACATGACATTTACCAAGTGTGAGAACTGTTCAAATTTAATGCTGATGAAAAATAAAGTATTTTCAATTAAAACACATAAAATAATTTGAAAAATTACATATTTGTAAGAACATCAAATGTAGTATGGTTAGATTACAAATAATATGTAGAGCATGCAAACATACATGAAATGATTCTCCACTAATGCATATTAATAACTATTAATTCAAATAAAGTTTCCATTGTTACAACCATTAATGTAAATACAAATAAATACCAATTAAAAATCACCGAATCCTACAAAATAATTCAATACAATTATTAAAATCAACAATTCTTAAAGTTGTTCAGGTATCCCAAAACATGTCAATACATTAAACATTTCTCATTACTTTTAAAACTATTTCATATTAATAACAGTACTCAATAATTTAACTAGCAAAAATATACGCATTCAAAGAAAGGAGGGAGGAAACACCTGGAACATATGAAACTAAAATCTACAAACTACAAATATACACTGATGGCAATGCATATAACTGTTCACACTACAGAAAAAAAAATTAAGATTTTTACCATAAAGCTCAAGAGACCAGTGAGAATAGTAGAAACAGACCAGGCTGGATTCCATGTATCTGGATGAAAATCACTAATGCTGAGGCAGAGTCGAGTGTTACATTTAAATCTTCCATTGGGAGTTATCATATAAATACTTGGTGGTTTAAATGGGAATTCACCAGGGAAAATTAGTTTACCATGATAAACACCACCTAATTAATAAAATATTATATTATATTACATACATTTATGTCTGTATGTGAAAGAATTAAAATATACAAGTTTACAATCTTGATTAAAAAATTACAATTAAATATAATTATCCATAACAATTAATGTTAAATTTAAATAAGAACATTTGTTTAAAAATTGTGCAATCATTTTATTTTTACACAAAACATTTCATAAGTATTGTTTTCAAGGAGATCAATAACTTATGACTACCTGCAATGTACTTAATTTAGAAGAAATCTCTTAATTCTCAAATTTATCATATTTTCAGAATTTTAAAAACTTTTTGGACACCAACAATATTTTAAATGAATATTTCTATAATATAAAACTGAAAATGTTCAAAAATAAATCTTTAATACGAAATTATTATTCTACTCAAACTTTAGACATATGATATTTATATTTATTATATATCTATAACAGTCTATAATAATAGCAATTCTTCAATTGCCTTTTTGATCTTTTTCATAATTAAATTAATTTAGCAATGTTTTCACTAAGGGATTTGGATGAAATAGGTTTAAATATAATAATAGAAATATTTCCAGATGTGAATAACAAAGAACTATCTCAGTATTTTTATCAGCAGAAAATGATAACTCCATGAGGTATGATCTTAATTTTTGATATTAATCTAAAGTTCAAGAAGCGAGACATTTACAGAAGATGGACTAAAAGCTACATATTTTTTTATTTATAAAAATTTAAAAAAAATTGCAGCCTAAGAATTATAATAAAAGTAAGCTTTAACTACAGGTAAGCAAAATTTATTTGACAGAAAAGAGAAGTCGATGAATGCAAATTGCAATTAATTTAATTTATGTACATACAAATTTTAACAAATCACATAAGCTAATTTCAAGAAGTGCAACTAAATTTGCAACATCAAATTTTCAATATAATCTCTTCTTATGACTGTATCTATTAACAATGACTTTCTATATATAAAATTGATATGCAAATGAAAACTTTGTAACTGTTTAGTACATCTTTACTTATTAAAATTAGAAAAAACAGCTGCATCCACATTTAAAAAAAATCAGTGTTTAGGTTTTTGTTATAAGGTATAGCTAACGTTTGCTCTGCCCATCAACCAATCAGAAGCTCGATCCCTAAGGATTCCACATCCTTCTTCAACATGTACATAAACAATATTCCACAGACATTTTTGTTAATGACTTTGTCATGATAGATCAAGATAAGAGTATATCAATCCTCACCTTTTATCTAAAACACTACAGTAAATCTCCCAGCTAGAGCACTGGCTCAAAAACTGGAAAATTAAAGTTAATGCAATCAAGTGTGCCTGTCTCATGTTTATGAGGACAAAAACATCCAGAAAATTTGGCACAAGTTGCAATTTTCAGTCAGCCCATCCCCTGAATACAAAAATACAAGTATCTGGAGTTAATTATACATTCAAAATTAACCTTTACCTACCATATTGAGTAAACTTGCTGAAAATCACAAGTTATTTATATTCAATTATACAAACTTATTGCTCAAAGAAGCAAACTGGCAACTAGGCACAAAATTTTGCTCTATCAATCAATCATCTGACCTGTCACGACGTATGCTTCTCAAATATGGGATGTTGTGCCATGACATATTTCAGGACATTGCACACATCAACAAATATCTACAATACAAGAATTGCTAATACTGCTTAGTAAGTCAGATAAGAAGTCATTTACTGAGACTCAAAAATGGAACATATTCTGCCATTTATTAAAGGGCAATGTATTAATTTCTATGACAAACTTCCACAAAATCCAAAAGCATTACTGAGCTTGTAACTCGATTATGAGCAAAACTGAAGTACATCTTGGAAACACTCGCATTCTGTCTTTAAACATTTGTTCAAAGCTTTCCAAAACTTAAGAGAATGTAAGCTTCTCAAGCTCAGGATTACCTTAAAATCATTAACAATCCCACTGCAATTCAGTATAGCATGATGTGTTAACATCTACTACTTTTTTTTGCTGTAAATTAAGCAACAACTACTCTTGGGAGGGAGGAGGTGACCGACTTAGAACTCCCGTCTGGAAGGAAGCTAAAAACTTTTATTCTTCTCAAAATTATTAATTCCCTCAAAATTTATTTCTAAATATTGAGATTCACACTTAATATATTTTAGCAGATATAAATATGCTTCTTAGTCAAAATTTCTAAAATGTTTGACTTCACCTCTGAGATTCATCCTAAATATAACTTTTTGCTAGTGTTTCTTATGAAAACACACAAAAAACTAAAGCTCTACACCCATGTAAAATAGGTTTCAAAAATTACTATTTTATGGTCAATGAATTGAAGACTTCTCCAAAATTTTCTTTCTCCTTTCCTCAATAGTGCACACATACTCATCGCCCTCAAAAGTACCCCAACCAAAAGGAATGCTGTTTTCCCAATCCCACCTTCCCTTTATCAATGCATGAGCAAACCTTAACGACGAAGCTCAGAAGCTGCGTCCAGAAAAAAATTGTCAGTCTCCTCAGATTCTGCAACTCCTACATCGTTTTTCTCCACTAAGCCAGGAAGCAGCTATGGATTGCAAGGTAGAATTTTACCCCCCCCCATAGCCTTTTCCTTTTAAAATTTTCCTTAGTCAATAATTATGCAACACCATTTTAAGTTTTTTACTCAATATTGTTGAGAAGGTATACCTATTTTTTGAGGGTAGGATCTCTGTAAATTCTCACCTCTCCACCTTTGAGAATTTCAGTTTATTAAATATCACTAGAATTATCTATAAATAATAAGAAATACCTTTGTAAGGAGTATCTTCTGGTCCAAGCACAGCAAAATGCCTATAAAATGAATAATTCTATTTTTTAAAATATTAATTGACGTAAAATCAATTGAATGTATTTTCATGTTTGAAATGAACAAATATTATACTTTTAAAATACAAATATATAGGAATTTAAACTTAATCATGTGGATTTTGAACCAAAAAATACATTAAAATATTACCATTCTAAAATATTTGAATGTAGTGGATGGGCCTTAACATAGGGAACAGGATCTTTCATGATCCTCATATAATCTTGTTTGAGACGTCTGGTCGCCATATTTCCTCTCCTACTCATCTTGAAAGAGAACTGAAAAATAAATAAATAAAGCCACTATTATAAAAGAGTTTAATATTTATATATCAAGTTACAAAACTGTAATAATTATGTATCCTAGCATAAGTTCACAAAACTACTAAGTCTAGAGTTTCTGATGCATGTAATAATTGACAAGTGTCCTGGTCTTATTTTTTAAAATTTGATATTATTTTCTCTGTTTGTAACACTAAAATAAAAAATTATGAGTCAAAATTTACTATACCATGGATCACTAATTTCAGTTGCATTAAATTTCCATTTTTTAAATAAGTTTTCACAATTCATAAAGTTACAGAAATGCATTAAAAATTTAAATTCATTCTATCTTTAAAAAAAAGTAAGGAGGGAAAAAAAAAAAATGCCAACACAAAATGAAATCGCTAATTGAGAAATATAACTTTAAAAAAAAAAAAAAAGATATTTTCTGCTTAAAAATATTCCAATTTTCAAATAGGAAATTAAATCAAATTCCAAGATACAGCTCGTTATCCCTACATTCAAATAGCAAGCAGGGCAGCCAGTCCAATAAAACTTCTCTAGATTTTGTATTGTTTCACACTAGCTATAAATAAGTTTAAAGAGAAGTCAACACATGCTAAATCCTGAAAAGCAATTTAAAAGGAAATAATTAAAATAAAATTATTTTTTACCTATAATTATTCTATAATTTTTTATACATTGAAGTCAAATACATATTTGTTAACAGGCATAAATATTGCAGTCTGCTTTTATTTATTTCCTTGATATTGTTTTATGACAAAGTTGTCACAGGTTTCCAGCTCAACCAAGCTCAGGGAAAATCAGTTCTTTTGAGAAATGCCATTTTTATTAAAATTCTTTGACAACATACTGTCGTGAAGTTTATAGGCCACCAACTTCCTTCTATTATACAGAAACATTTAAAATGAAAAATGGTCATGAGATCTGATTGCATAGGCTATCTTAAAAAAATTCACTAAAAGCAGTGTACAAAGAATAATCAATTACCTAACCAAATTTTTTTTCACTCCCAAAATTTTCCTTAATAAGGTAACCAATAAAAGAGTAACAAAATTTAATGATAATTTGAAAAGTTGCATATTGCAGAATATGTACTCTTTTTCCCAAATAAAAGAAAAATTGTCAAAACTATTTTTTAGAGATTAATTGCAGCAGAAATTTTTTTTAAAAATTAAACAAAATAATTTTTAAAATTAGGATGTTCCAAATAAGAAAAATTGCCAAGGATTTTATTTTTCTTTGCAGGATGACCAGCAGTACATTATTAAATCAAATAAAGTGAAAAATGCAAAAACAAATTCATAGTAATAAAATAAATAAAAGTTTCTCATAAAAATAATGGATAAAGGAAAAACCTGTATGAAATGGATTCTAAAATCTTACTCTGCTACGAAATTCTGTCTAATGAGAAAGAAAACAAGAAGAATTTTTCTGTGATGAAGAATTATTTAAAAACTAATACACAATTCATTACTAATAATGCTAAAGTATTAGCCTGACATAAATCGATGAAAAGATTGAACTTATTTCAAAATCAGAACTAACATAAACTAAAGATACTAGATGTTAAAATTTTATGCATTAAATACTTTAAATATAATTTTATTTTTATACCTACATTCACAAAAATCCATATTTCATAAAAATCCAACAAAATATAATGCTTCATGCCAATTACAAACAAGTTCATTCGTTAGGTCATTTTGCAGGTAACACACACACACAAAAAAAAAATGCCTTATAAAGTATGAAAAATATTTATAATCCCACACAAAATTATTTTAATTACCTTCATTAATAAAAAATAAAGCTTCATACAGTATACGTGCATAGGAATAATACAAAAATCAAGATCAACAGAAAACAACGTAACTGTTAATATACTCTCAAAAATAAAATTGCACCATTAACTTCAAAGTCATTACAAAGAAATTACTTGGAAACCTCTTTGAAGTAATAATTTGGGTAATGATATTAAATGCATGTTTGAAGAATAGTATTTTGTATTCTAAATCTAATTTGAGGGATTGCTTTTTAGTATTTCCATTCATTTAAAATTAAATGTTTCAGAATTTCTTCTCAGATGAAACTTTTCTCATTTGACATAATTCTTGATTGTGTGCAGCTATTATTGTATACTTGAAGAGTTAAGTGTTTTTGCTGCTGATTATTTTTTAATATTTTGGCTAATCATGATACTTTTCACCTATCTCTGAACTGAGAAAATCAAAATTTCTAAATTTAAGTAGGGTCATGAAACTAAAATTTTAGATGCTGGATTTCTGTTTGTTTCAGGACACTCATCGCTTCTGGAAAATTTGGATAAGTAAAATAGATAAATAGTAGACAGTAAAATAGATAAAGCTATTTTCCAGCAAATAAATCATTGGTACTTCTAAGTTAATTTACAGTGTAATCAGCAATTCTATCACTCATTTTAGCATAGGAACTGTAATCAATATTTTCATTAGTTTTAAGCATTCAATAATTAAGATTTAATAGTTGCAAAATTTCATCTCTGATTAATTAATTCAAAATAATATATATATATATATATATTTCTCTAAATAAGGTAAAGAACAAAATTACTAAATAACATGAAAGAACACTTAAGTAAAATTTACAAAAATTAAGAAAATTAAACAGTGGAAAAAAACAGATAAAAAGCAATTAAAACAAGCTATAATGATCTATATATGTGTGTGTGTTATGATATATGCATATTCTTAAAAAATGCAATTAAAATATAAATTATATCTTGTAACATACGTAATTTTGAGATAATCCTTGCTTATTGTAACACATTTCTAATAAATCAAAGTAATTAAAAATTTACAGAAAATAACTTTTTCAACTGGCAGAAATTTTAATCTTTTAAGTCAGAAATTAGCTTTTATTTCAAATGTGCTTTAATACATTGTGGAACATATAAGCATGGTCAATTAATAATGGGGTTCAACAATAAATAAAACGTTCAATACCATTCCATTACATTTCATTCTTTCCTTTATAGAAAATCAATGTAATAAGATATCACACACAATTATAATTAGTCGCTTCAAAATGAATTTGAAACAAAAAAAAAAAGGATACTTTTGCATACAATATTGAAATTAAATTAGAATTTTATAAAAATAAATTTCATTAAATTGTTTAAAATATCCATTTTGAGATAGCTCCTCCCTTGAAAGTTGAAACCAACTATGATAAGAATAAAAGTGCTGATTAACTCGCATAGAAGATGGTTTAGTTGGTTTCAGAGCATGTCTTCATATGCATAGATAAGCAGTTCAAATTTGCTCCCCACAGCAACAACAGCTGCTACCAAGACAGTGGCTTAAATTTGAACAACATAGAGCAGCACATCACAGTCTAGCAATAATGGCTGAATATATACACCAGAGAAAATTATCTCAGAGTTTAACTATATATAAGCCATTTCACTCATAAACAAAAATTAGTGATGGAACTGGTTATTGAGCATACCGCTAAAAAATTAACTTGCCCTCAATGACTAGACTGTCTGGATGTCAATGATCAACACAATAGAGGATATAAATCCAATTACAGTAGCACCAGGAAAAACTATATTCTTTAATCCTTTCAGTATGGGCATCCTATTTATGCATAAGCAGAGAATGAGTTCAGGAACCAGGCAATGCATACATGCATTTTAAGGTTGAAAGTTTTTTCAAAGACCTTTAGATGGCCTACTGTGTTCATTACTTTTGAACCCATCATAGTTTTAGGGTCCTGACCTTCAATTTGTACATATTCTGCCTTATTTTAGTATTTTGCACATCAGCTGTTGTGGGGGACATAAATTCAAGAGCCAACACTCTGTTCCGCACATAGTGCACTAGGAGTTTGTTATGGAGCAGAATGGATAAGGTAATATCAACTAACTGAGGTCAGCTCTTAAATAAAATTTCCACGTGATATAAACATTTGTGATTCTGATTTTGTGCTGAATGCTTTTTTTAATTGGTTTTTGCTACTGTATAATTATTTTTTAAACGAGTTTTACCAAGCATCGTTACTCAGCGTTGCTTTTAGATATATTTTGCATACTTTCCTTTTTCTTCTGGAATACCTTGATTCCAGTTCATTATGGCAAGAAAGCATTGTTTATCTGAGGAAGAAAATACTCACATTGTCAACAAGCCAATTAAAGATGAGAGTGAGATAAATTTTCTAAAAGGTTAAAAACCAATATTTCTAGTGATTCTGGATGCAGACATTTTGTCAGAGATGGACAATACAGGACTTTGCGTTTCTCAAAGCTTCGAGAATTAAAACACTCCAACTTCACTTGAAGTTTTATTACTTCTTCTTGTAAATAATCTTTCTTAAATTTTTTTTATCAATCATAAAGTTTATTAATGTATTTTTCGAATTAAAACTTCAGAATTATTTTAATAGTACTTCACAAAAATTATTTTTTAAATATATATATCTATAAAAGAAAGGAAAATGATTATTAAACGCAAATTTTAACATACATGAGAGCTTAAGTAATAATATAAAATGGTACCAAAAATTACAACATCAGGACTTAAAACTTTTTTTCCTAAAGTTAGGCTTAGTGATGCAACCTCCCCTCCTTTTGACTACCATCCATCCTGAGTGAACATCATAAAACAAGGCATGCTGTCTTGAAAGGTTTAGATTTCATTTCAGAAGATTAACAAAAAGAGTTTTCTTCCTGAGAGAAGAGTGTGTATTAGCCAAAAGAATTATTTTTTGGCTCACTTAGTTAAAGCTAGCATTTCCAGACTCATAAATAGACATTTCACAAATCAGCTCAAAACAGCAAAAATCATCAACAGCAGATTTTAGGCAAATGATGAGAAAAGCTTTGAAATTTGTACTTTTCAATTCTCCATTTGATAGATATAAATGTAATAGAATTACAGTTTGGAGTTATTTCAGTCCCAGAAGCCTTCCAGAAATGAAACCAAAAATTGTTAGAGAATTTGAGGGTGTACAAATTTATTTTGAACAATTAAAAATAGCAGGAACAACTAAAGAGGATCATGACAAAAAGCTGTCGCTTCTCTCGGAGAGTTATAATTTATCTCTAAAAAGCTTCAATTTAGTGTCAATGATGTCAAGTATTTGGGCATAGTAGATTTAGAGGAAGGATTTAAGGTAGATAAATCTTATGTGAGAGCAATATATGAATTAGGTAAGCCAATGAAGCAATCAAATATGCAAAGCCTCCTGGGCAATTGTGAAGTAAATTTTGTCAAAATTCTGCCTGAATGTATAAAAAAAAAATACAGCCCTTTTAAAAATTATTAACAAGTAATATTTCTCTTCAAATAGAAGCTATCAGCTATCAACTTACTAATACATGATTAACTAAGGAATATCTTTAACTGATTAGCTAATATACTTTTAACACGTACTTCTAAAAACTTCATCTGCAAAATGATCTTTTTCATTTACTTTTACAACAGATAAATGAAATTGATACTTTTCCATTTTGCTAGCACAGGTGATAAAGTTGCCAAAAATGATACAACTGACACCAAACAGAATATGTTTATACTGTGTGTTGTCGCCAACAAAGTCTGCTTGACGATATTTGCACCGGCAAAATGGAAAAGTACCATGAAATCTTGTCTACACTTATCAAAAAAATTGTAACTGTTTGATTTATTGATGTTGCATCAAGAAGCGAAATGAAGGCTTTTGACAATGGACTTCATAATTTTGTACTGAGTTCAAGTGATGCGAATGACACCAGAGCTAGAACCCTTATATCCAAACTTCCACGTCATGCCAATATGAGGACATGGAGCCTCACCAGATTTAATGTGCCTTAGTCCCATCTCATGGCAGGTCTTTAAAGAAATTAGGACTTGAAACCACAACTTGACAGAAACAACGCTGGACGTGAGCTCATGGCTGTGATCTCTCGCTACTAAGGCCATTCAAAAAAATATGATAGCATGAATAACTTATCCTTGATTTAATTTGATCTATAACACATCACATTTTTAAAATAATATTGAGAATTTTAATTTTTGCTTGCTAACTATACTACAGTTCAATCATTTTACACTATCTTAAAAAAATTAAACAAACATAATATACACTATAGCACCATATGAGAAATAAACGATTTTAAAACACATTATTAATAATACAGTTTATTCAATTCATTAAGACTTAAAAATAAAATATGCTAATTCTTCCAACTTTTCATTCCATAAATTGTTTGAATTCATTGAATTGAAACAATTCAAAATCCCAATGAATTCATTGTATGGTTCTTTATATCTAGTTGTTTTGATTCCTGATTTGAAAAGGATGCAACCAAAAGATCATATAAAAATGTTAAGAAAATGGATTTTAAATACAAGAGAGAAATTTAATAGTCTGTCGTTCTCAAATTAGTTAAACGATTACATATTTAGATTTTTTTTGAAAAATAAAGGTTCACAAACAATATTATTACTAGTAGAATATTTAATCAAATCTTAAATGAAAGTTAAAGTTGACATGCTTTCCAACATTAACAATATGCTTCTTTATAAATGTATCTGAACGTTTGTTTGTTATTATTTAAAATACTCAAAACAAACATAAAAGGATTCTTAAGCAACAATCACTAATAATTTAATAAAAAACAAACTCTTTCAAAACACCTTAAAAAAAATGAAAGTTGTTTTCGAACAATGTTTTGTTAGTATAAGGTTTAAGAGTTCTTTTTCACGCAACACACAAATGAATAATTAAATAAATCTAAATTTACCACATAAATTACAAAATATATAAATTTTGTATTTTCGGCTAAGTTAATCAGGTTACTGGTAACACTTACATTTTAACTACGTCCTCGTTAATAACAATCCTTATGGGTGATACACTAATTTAAAATTGACTTCTAAAATTGTCAGTGATATTAAGAGATTTTTTACAACTGAATTCCAAAATGTTCACTTTTTACAGACATGAAAATCCAAATATTGCCAAATAATCAATGCATTCCGCAAAGTGGCATTCCTTTCCGTTTACATCAAAACAAATACAGATCGCAGAAAAAAATTAATAAAAAAAAAACTAAACCATTGAAAGTGACGACATTCACTTCTTTTCTATATTTCACTTCAGTTGACAATCACCTGTGTTATTGTAGTCACATCGAACCAGTTGAATTCTCCATATTTCTGGCAACATTGGTAAGTAAAGCTTATATATTAACAAAAGAAAGAGATAATTAGAGTATTGTTTTCTTCCTTTCTTATAAAAAGATTTGTAAAATGGGGTAGAGGATTTTTGTTGGTTAAGATTTAGTTTTAGTCACCTGTACAAATTATGAAAAAAAAAAAAAAAAAAAAAAAAAACCCAGTTAAATGTATTACTAAAGGACAAAATACTCTTATTTCCACTCCTAATGAGTTTAAAGTTTCTTGCTTCCTTTAATATTCAGCTTTGAAATTTCATTAATAAATTTATTCATTAATAAACGTAGTTTTTTTTATGAGTGGGGGAGAATTAATGTGAAAGATCAAGCAATGTAGAAAACAGGAAAAAAGCAGAGTCGCTGGACAGACGATAATATAATATTTTGGAACCTATGTGTAAGATATCAAGAAAATTTCAATTTTTAAAACGTTAATGATAATCTAAATTTAAAATTTTAAGAAATTGATTGTCTGTAATAATGGTTATCCTCGACTTTCAAATATATGAGAAAAATAAAAAAAAGTTAGTAAAAGGTCACCCCATATATATATATATATATGGATAAAATTCATTCCATTGTATACATGTTACACCAAATATTGCCAAAAATGCAACCTTTTGTCAGAAGATTCATCAAGTGCTTAGCTTTCAAATGAAATACCCTCGCAATGGCATCGTGTCTATCATAAGATTTTTGTCCTTGCCTCAAGACATCTTTGATTTCTGATCATTTAGGATTGCAAGTGACTGCAATCCTTAAGTAAAAGTCTTGCAAGTCGGGACGTCCAAAATGTCTTACATATGTCAGAGCCTCTTGAGTTCGTTCATGCATGTAGCGAAGTCCTCCAATAAACGAAGATTGTCTTGATTGTGTGCTACTCCGTAAGAAGTCACCTTTTTAGCATTTTTCAAAATAAAGCTACGTTTTGGAGCTAAACTACACTTTCACCAACCGTGGGGTTCCAAACTCCTTTATTTCTATCTTCTCTAAATATGTACTTTTCTTATTTTCGACACTTTCAAAATTTCACACAAAGAGCCTCTTCGCCAATCTTGCCAATCCTCCATCAGCGATTCAATATAAAATTATTTGGTATTTTTCCCTTTCGCACACGCAAATCTCACCAAGTAAACTTAATTGGTGATAATACACAGTTTACATATAAAAAAATTTATTCCGTTTGGCGTCGGTCATATCATTTTTGACGATAAAGTTGCCAAAAATAACACAACCGATGGATAAGAGTAGATTAACAGATGAAAATTACATTTTGGATAAGAGTTCCGTAAAATCCGTTCTTAGTGAGCGTCTACATCGCAAAATGAGTAACTATGCTAAATTTCAAGTCAATCGGTTGTAAAGTCTCGTGTAACATCTCGTGATGAGTCAGTCAGTGGTATTTCGCTTATATATATATATATATATATATAACACATCGATCAATAACTCCCGAGTCTAAAATTGAAAACAACATTTTTTTTGCAAATTTTTTTTTTATTCATCAACATAACACCTTTTGTTAATCACCTTTTAGGGTGATACAATCGTTCCAACGCTTTTCCAAATCTTTTTTTTTTTTTTTAATTTTTTTTTCAAATTTTTTTTTTCGCAAGAAATCTTTTTTGTTGCGAGTAAATAGCGATAAACAGCTTTCTGAATCATCGACTCGTTGCTGTTTTTGTTCCATCGAAAGCAATCGCGGCACCCACTTGGAAAAAACCTTTTTCACTTCACTTCAAAAAACCTTTTTCCTGGTCTGATCGACTTAAAATTTTGACACGTTTCAAGCAAAGGTTAGTACTCTAGAAATACCTGGTTACTGGTTTACTACGAGCGCCATCTCTGGGTTAGTCTTTGGAGTTATTGATCGATGTGTTATATATATGAGACTGAAGTTTTTCAAATGTCGCCAAGATTGCTAAAATGAGCAATTAACATTCATGTGTGACTGTCGCCCATTAAAATTCCCAATTTCTGGCAACGTCACATAGGATGGAGATGAGATTTTTCGTTAGTGTATTACGCAGTTTGGATATATAGGCCATGTAATTATCTGTAAACTATTAATCTTTTGTTTAATAGCTTACAGATAATTTGGAGTGAATTAAAAAAAAACCCCTTTTTTTTGTTTGTTTGTTGTAAAAACTAGTTAAAACATCAAATTTGAAGACTTATCAGGGAAACATCATTAAAAGCCTTTAATAAGTCAAATAATTCTGCAAACATAAAATCCTTTTGAAACAAGAATTTATAAGTGGTGTTATTAGTATTTCAATTAATTCTAAGATATAATATTACAATGCTTAATTCTCTCTTGTAAATAATTATAAGATTCTTGTCAATGCCATATCAAGCATTCATTGCTCAAAATTTAATTACAAACTGTATGTTAGCAACTACTATTATTTTTTCATGAAATAACTAATTTTCCTTCACAGTTAATTTTTTTTAAAATTTTTTTATCCGGATATTTGAATATTTTTCAAAATTTCTTCTACAATTTCATTCATATCATGTAAGGAGACTTTTTCAAAATTTTGATTAATGAATAAACTTTAATACTATTTCGTATCCTGAAAACAGTTTTAATAGATCAATGTGATAATATTTATAGAAAAGGATGTTATCATTTCTTTAGATATTAAAGTTTGATTAAAAATTTTGAGGAAATTAAAATTAGATGAATACATAAGTAAAACAAGAATAAATTATCGACTTTTTTGAAACTTATAGCGCAACTATTAAGAAACTCAGCGACATATTCGAAAAGGTTATTAGTTAATTGAACCAAAATTATTATTGTAGTGTGAAATATGACAAAAAAAAGTAGAAACTCATTTCTCTCTATCTATCTCAATTATATTTTATCTAGCTTTAAATAATATCTTAATTCTTTTTACTATTACTTTTAAGAATCAACTTATTTAACTTTGCTTTCAATAAAAATAGTGTAACTTATTACTTTTTTAAAATTTCTATCGAATTTATTTATGCTTAATATTAAATGATATCAAAGTTTGCCGTTTTCATTGAACAATTTTCGAATTAATAATAATGCGAAATTTAAGCAACTTTTAAACTCCTGTTCTTTTTATTACACAAGCAATTAGCAATGATGCGTTTGGTTGATTGGTTGGTCGTATGAAATTACAATAATACAAGATTGCAATTGATATTACATTATTCGAAGGCGTATATCCTAAGAGAAGAAAATAGACTTTTATCGTTACTCGTTTATTGTAAGATACTGATTTTTAAAGAACCGAAACGAATTATAAATAATTGCTGAATACTTAGATTTCGAAGTGTTGTCGTTTTTTAAATCACGTTGTTCAATGATCCATAAAGCTAAAGCTTAGTTTCTGCTCTTTTCTACAGATATTTGCTTTCTTCGAGTGTCTTGAGATTTTTGAATCGTTCTTATTGTTTAGTTCAAATTTGTCCCCTGAGCTAAAAAGGTGGAATTGCTGATGAACAATGAGATGTTCACAGAAAGATGGTGGGTTAAATCGTGAATGTAAGCAATCTAAAAATCAGAAGGGAGGGTGGGATGTCACTCTCGGAACTTGCATTGCTCCTGGAGAATACAGTTGTTAAGTGTGTCTTGATTCTGTTAAGAACTATTCTTAAAATCTTAGTAATGGTGCCAAACAGCGATACTTCTTAACTTTTCAAAAGCTTCTAATTTTGTTTTAGCTTAGAAGTAATATTTTGTTTGTTGATTTCTAAAATGTAGGAAAATATTTTTTTTCATTAAACATTTATTATAGATTTTTGTGAGGCGTAGGATTGCATTTAAAGGGATCAGTTATAACGCTTAATTTGAGTTTGACTTTGGGTGTGAAACTTTTTATTTGGGAGTTCTTTCATAATTTTATTTATGTCTATTGAGCCAGTGAAGGAAACTAACCGTTTTGAAGTTTTTTAACAGAATTTTTTTTACCTCCAATTTTATCTATCAAATAATTGCTATTGTTACTATTTCCTTGGAAAGTGATTTATAGAGTTTTTTAAAATCTTCAGCTGTTACAAAATCGTTAAAGGTCATTTTTTTTAGAAAAAAATTATATTTAATTATTAATTATAAATATAATTTTGATTCAGAAACACAGTTAAATCCATACATACTCACGTGAGTTTATTTGTCCATTCTCAGATTTTAGTAGAAATACTTTAAAATATTTTTGCCAATATTTAGAATCACAAACGATGATAAATATTTTAATTTTTCTTCTTGTATTAAATGAAATATAAGCTATGTAAAAAAATCAACATATTTCAACTACAAAATTTTTAATTACTTATAATTTTCCACTCAAAACTTTTTTAAGAAAGCAATTATGAATTTCTTTTAAATATCTATATCATGAAGTTTCTAATTTATTTAAATATGAGGTTTCTTTTACTTTAAATAAAAAAAAAAAAAGTGCTTTATCGCTATTGTGAGTTTTGCACAGAGTAAGGGAAACTTTATTCCTGAGATTTTTTTTAAAAAAAGAATATTAATTACAAAGGTGATGCTATCATATGCAATATTTAACTATATTCTTTGTAGCATTTGATAAACATAATAAAATTAATAAATTTATTTGGGATTTTCCTAATTGAGTTAGTGATTTGACTTCAATAAGATCAAAACAAGTTAAAATTTTACGTTATTATTGAAAAATACGGAAGAAGTATATATATTTTTCTTTCTCTCGGAACAAAAAAATTGTTTCTCTCTGAATTCCAACAGTTAAATGTCGTCTCTGAACAAGTAAAAAAACAAAATATGTTTCCTAATATTACAGACAACGGGGTCTTCAACTTACTGCTAAGTAAAATGGATAAATCGGATATCAGTATTCAATTTTGTTGTGCCACTATAGTTCTCTATTAGATGGGTAATTTTTATTAGCTAAAAAGACAAACTATGTATGTGTTAGATTTCTTAATAGTAATTATGTCTAGCACAGAGGTGGGTAAAAGAGGCGCTCAGAGCCGCATGTGGTTCTTGATTTAGTGCAGCTACGGCTGAAAATTTTAAACTTTAAAAAAAAATAATTTCGGAACTTTTTCCATTAACTCTTGTTAAACTGATTAAGTAACTAACATTTTGTTTAACATATTTTATGTATTTTTTATGCCCAGATACATTTCTATTAATTTTTTTTTTGTAATTAAAACCTCGTACATATACTTTGATGGCAGTGTGACGGCAGACCATTCCTGTTTGCCTCTTGTGCCATGGCTAAACAATACATTAAGTTTAGCCATGGCACAAGAGGCAAACAGGAATGTTAATACATTAACACTAAAAATCAATAAGTCGATCAAAGAGACGTTAGAACAATAAACACACTATTTATTAGTTGCTTGCTAATATAATGACAATTATAAATGCTCTCCCTGACAGGGCCTTAACTCGATATACCAGTAATAAACTAATTGACTCTTACAACTAAGGCTATCTTGACTTCTAGCTTACATTAACCAGCCGATAACTTGTAACAATTCCTGGCTCCGACTTCAACTCCGACTCTGGAATAATTGCTGAATATAAGAATCACTCAACCTCTACCTCTCTATCGCGACTCTCAATCTGAGTTTTTATATATTTCCTAAATCTCTTGTTTCACTTCATTTTATCTGCTTTCTATTTAAATATTCACGTTTCATTTTTGGTTGGGCAAATGTTATTTAGCAAAAGCAATCAATCTTAATTAAAAGCCCCCAAGGTTAGTGAAGAGAAAACCGCGAATAGCCCAACGTCACAGCATTATTGGAGGTTTTGCGAGGAAAAAAAAAACAGCAGCAGCAGCATGCATAACATATTTTTATCTTCCATTTAGAGCCTTTCAAAAATTCTCGTCAATATGCTTTTTTTTATCAAGAAATTTAGACCTTTTTACAAAACATAATTTTTAATTATTTTGTTTCAATTTCAAACTTTAGAATCAAATTTATTAAAATTTTTACTACATCATTGCCTCGGAAAATGTGAAAAAACTAAAATACGAACATGAAAATATGATTTTGCTTGAAGAAGGAATTGAAAATTTTGTCTTTATTGATAACAATGGAAAATAGTTGTGCCTTATTTGAAAAGTATCCACTCAGATCAAAATAATTAACAGAGAAACTTCTATGATTACAATATGGTTTTCATTCTTCGGTCAACAAAGAAAACATGTCTTCTGTTAGTCACGAAGATAAAAGAGTAATAAGTTCTATTTTCTTGATAGCCTGGAATATTGCTCGTATGATATGTACACATTAAAAAGGATTTATTAAAGGGAAGAAGTAATTCAAGTTTTCATATCACTCATTCCTGGATTCAGATCACTCAAAGAACTGATTTAAGTTTTATATTGATTGAGTTTTTGTTAACTTCACTCTAAGAAGTAAGATGAGGGCTATTGACAACGGACCTAGCAATTTTAAACCTTGACCAATTGAGGAAGTCGACACATGAGCGCGATCCACTTCCACTCAAAACATCCACAACGCGCTAACGGGTGAGGGTGGTGAGTCTCAACAGATTTAACGTATCACCCCCGCTGCAATGCGATTCCTTAGTGGTATCAGGAATTCAAACCCACGATTCGAAAGGGACATCACCGAACCGTGCGTTAGCGAATCGCGCCGAACCGACCATAACCACTAGGTTACTGCGGTGATCGAAAGTATATTGAAAATATTTGATATGCGACTTAGAAAATTATACAACATTCAGTTTAGCTCTATTCAGACATTCAAAATCTTCCACAATTTGCCTTTTGTCTTCGATTTATTTGCAGACATAATTATGAAGATAGACATGTTAGACCTAGTAGCTCCTATTGAATTAATTCGCTTTTTTTCTTGTTAGACATGTCTTGTTGAATTAATTAACTGGTTTGAATAGCTATTTGTGGCAAATTTGTAATAATTATAATTGACAGGGCAACCTGTAATGATAAAGAAAAGCCAAGCTCTCTTCTACATTTTTTTTTGTTTAGATGTGTTTGTTTTACATGTGTATTTATATTATTATTTAACATCATATGCTTATATTATTTTTGAAACTCAAATGAAACAATTTTTATTCCAATAAAGAAAACTGTATGTACTTATGAATGAGGTTATCCATTTTAAAAGACTAAGTGTTTATATGGACAGATTTTGAGAACAGGCCCTTAATCGTATTTTTAAATAGGATGTCATTTTTATAAGTAAATGAATGTTTTATCACTTACTAAGAGAGATTTTGTTTCATAAAAGATGTATAACAGCAGAGGCCAAACCGTGGCGCATTGGGTAATTATAAATGGCACTTCAGTCAGTTCTGAGTAAGACATCGGGGTGTCGAGTTTTGAATCAGAGTTTATGCGAGAGCATTTTTGTGAGTGTGTGTGTGTGTGTTTTTTTTTTAATTTTTTTTACGTGATATGATGAACGTAACTCTGATCTATTTGTTCTTTTTCAACATTTTTTAGATTTTTGTACTTTTCTATGTTATTTTAAAATTCCCTTTATTCTTTACAGTGTTAAGTAAAATGATCAGAAAAAGAGCAGGAAGTAATTGTAGGCGTAAATTTAAAGATCAATGGAAAATGAGTTATCATTTATAACAGATTCATCAAAAAAAAGTTTTGCATTGTTTGTGAGAATTCTTTTTCACGTAGTGGAAGACATGATCTTAATAGACACTATAAGATATAGCATCAAATTTACATGGAAAAAAAATAAAGTGTGTTCTTTGATCTGAATTGCGAAAAGAAGATGTGACTAAGAAAAAAAATCAGAAGGCAAAATATATTTGCTTAAATAAGTTGTGAAGACTTAGCAATAAAAGAAGCTTCATATGAAATTGCCTTAACATTGGCGGCAAAAACAACTTTTTCTGACGAAGAAGAAATTATTATACATTGTCTCCTAATATTTGCATGCTATCTCGATAATAGGGTATTGAAAGAAAAGCGGATCAAATTGCTATATCAAGGCAGAAAGTTGTGAGACGTATCGCGGCACTCTCAAGTTGAATTCCATCATTTGGAAGATCTTGTCTATTTTAGTACTTTCTTTCCTCTAGCCTTGAATGAATCAGATGACATACCTAATACTGACAGTTAAACATTTTTATAAGAGAAATTGATGATAATTTTAATATCTTTGAACTTGCCAATTTGGAATCATTGCTAGCAAAACAAGGGGATAAGGCATATTTGAAAAAGTAAAATCATGTCTAGAAAATTTAAAATTAGATTGCAGTAAACTCATCAGTGTGTGTAGATGGAGCGCCATCAATGAGAGGTAAAGTCAATGACTCCATAATTTGCTTGAAAATTTTTAAGTCGTCCTATACTAAAATGCCATTGTATTATGCACTAAAAGGGACTGTGTGCCAAAACTTTAAAAATAAAATTAGAGCAGGAGCATTAAACAGACGAAAATTCTTAGAATGGTGTGAATAATTAGATTTGGAATATGGTAATCTTAACCTTCATTGAGAAGAGCGCTGGCTTTCTAGTGGGCATTTTCTGTGTAGATTTTGGAAATTGAAAAATACCTATTATAATTTTTTTTCAAATAGGAAAATGAATTACCTGATGAAAGATCCATATTATTTGACAACAATTGGCTATTTGATTTGGCATTTTTAATTGATATTAATAGCCATCTCAATGATCTAAATTAAACATTATAAGGCAAAGAATAAATTATTTCCTTGGTTAGTTAATAGCGTTAGTCCATTTTTTAAAAAAGGAAATTAAAATTATTCATTCCCAGATAATGAGGATTTGAGTTAAATTTCCATGCTTGAAAGAGCAGAGTGAATGTGCTGAGAATAAAAGCAATGTGATCAAATACATTGAAAAAAATTAAAAAATATTGCATGAGACATTTGAAAATCATTTTCATGATTTTGCTGAAGAAGAAAACTGCATTCTCACCTTTATGACCTCATTTTTACTTAGTGAACAAAAGACAACGCAGAGGCCTAGTAGCATACAAATGGAACCAAATGATTTAAAAACAAATTCATTCTTAAAATTAAAATTTGATGAATTTTTTCCAGATCAAAATGCCTCTGACGTAATTAATTTCTGGCGTTCATTTTAATGTGAACTTTATCCAGAGCTGAGAAAATTTGGAACGACATACAGATGTGAACAAGCATTTTCATTAATGAAATTCATTAAAAGCAAAACAAGGTCATGAATAACCGATCAAATTTGAAGAATTCTCTGCTGCTCTCAGTAACAAATTTAACACCAAACACTTAAAGACAAGCAAAATCGAAACAGGCCCAAAAGCTTTAATAAAAATAAATGATTTTATGTGCTGCAATAAATATTGTTTTACATACAATAATTAAATCACTTGAAAAAGTTAATTATGTCTATTAACATACTTCTGTCAAAGAGGCTATAAAAGATACGCTGGGCCAGGACTCCTTCTTGCAAGTAGAGAGAACAGATAAATCTAAGTTCCATGCTTATCTTGCTCTGACTGACAACATCTGTGATCCAGATTTCTTCAAATGATACACTCTAGTAGTTATAGTATCATAATGAAGCAAACCATAATCAAAACCAGCATTTATTGTACCATAATCATTTCTTGTACAGGAGATCATTAATGAATATTGTAGATTGGTGCTTTATTAAGCTGACGTAAATTAATTAATTTAACTGCGCGATTACTTTTCTTTCCCTTAGAGAAACAGTTTTTATCCTTATCTCTGTGTATCAACCTCTAACCACGAACATAAGATGAAATAAAAAGTGCTCGACTTAAATGGTGCATCTAAACCCGTCTGTCAGAATTCTGGCGCATGGTATGCAAAAGGTTGGTAAACTTAAAGAAAATAATCAAAGAAAAATTATTAAACTTTTATGATAAAAAGGCATACATCTACGCGCATTGCTAAAGTGACCCATTTTTTTCCAGAAAAATTCCTGTTGTAGAAAGCAAAATGAAATGCATCAAGTTTTTCGCAATTAAATGCAGATTACGGAAGAGAAAAGTGTTTCTCTGGGGAATCGGGTCAGAGGAATTGGACCAAAATTTCGATTTTAACTTTTCTATATCAATAAATAGCTTAGACTTATCTTTTCACGATGAATCACTCTTGTTTGTCAAAAGAAAACAACAATAACCCAGAAGTATTGTATTTTTTTCATTCTTCGTAAAGCACTTCGTAACTTATTGACCATTTAAAAAGCAAACAAAACTCGAGGACAAATCTCTCTCGTGATATGATACCTCATTTAATGCTGTTGCGTCATGATCAAACTCCATGAGAGGTAAGTTTCTCTGTTGGAGAGTGGCAACAGATGAAAGATAGGGAAAAGCTGTAACGGTTGTGTTTTGGAAAAGATGATGGCGAAAAAGAGTGTTTAATGTTTGTGCTGTTTTGATTTTTCCTACAATGTTGTCATCTATAAACAAAACTGCCTACATTCATTTTCATAGTAAATCCTAATAGGAACTACATTTCTGGCGCCCCCGGGTGGGCTGGTTTTGTTTTGAAGTTTGATAACGGTAAGAAAATTGAATTTCCATTTTTAAGTTATTGATATAATTTGACATTGAACATTGACATTTAACATTAAATGTATGAACTAAGATAGTAAATATGGAAATTATTAAACGAAATAAAACAGCACAGCGTACTTCATTTACGAAATCATACACTAAGTTAGAGAGTGTGTTGATTAATGAAAATCCTGACGCAGAAGAAATTGAAACGTGTTTACATTTGTTTAAGCAAAAAACGGACTCATTAGAGTTGACACATAATAATTATTTAGATGCTTTAACAGATGAAACAGAATTCGAAACTGAATTTAATATTGTCGAAGAATATAGAGAAAAGGCTTTGAGAATCGAACTAAAGTCTAAACGAGTATTAGAGAATATTAGAAGCAAACAAAACTATAAAGAAAGTAGCAATTCTAACAATAATTCTCATTTGACTGTGTGCGAAAATCCGTATAAAACGATTTCCCCGCGACTTCCTGAAGTTGAACTGTATAAATTTGGCGGTGAATTACGAGATTGGTTAACCTTCTGGAATCAGTTTAAAAACATACACGAAAATAAAAATTTAACTGATTGTGATAAATTTCATTACTTAATTCAGTCGACAAAAATTAAGTCAGAAGCTAGAGAGCTTGTTGAATCTTTTCCTATTACGAATGAAAACTACCCTTTGGCGATTGAAAGCTTAACTGAAAGATATGGACGAAAAGAACTATTAATTGATTTTTATGTACGAGAATTGTTAAAACTTGTTTTAAATAACGCTACTAAAAAGAAACAAGATTCTTTAAGCGGTTTGTATAATAAACTTTCTACTCAACTTCGAGCTCTAAGTAGTTTAGGTGTAACTACAGATCAGTGCGGCGTAATATTATATCCTTTAGTCGAAAGTTCATTACAGACCCATATATTGCGATCCTTTGAAAGACAAAGAAAAAATATTGACTCCGAACAGAGTATATCAACACTGGATGCTATAGTTTCGTTTCTGAAGAGCGAAGTGCAATCAGAAGAAAAAATAAAATTAAGTAGATCTGAAATACTTCCCTATGAACGTGAATGCAAGCACTTGGCAAAGAGCCAAAATACGCTCCCAGCTGCTGCTGAATTATTCATTCAAGAATCAAAGGATACATGCGCGTTTTGTTTCAAGGTTCATGCAAATCGCTTTTGTAAAAGAGCTTTTTTCATCCCACTAGAGGAAAAGATCGCAATAATAAAAAAAGAAAGGATTGTGCCGTGTCTGCTTGGCTAAGGGTCATCTTGCTTCTAGATGACGATCTCAAATAACGTGTCAATTGTGTTCTAAAAGACATTTAAAGTTCATGTGCCCAAACATTGTTTGTAATAAATCTGATTCACCAAAACAAGAGGTAAATGATAAAAATATTAATGAAAAAACAATTGATTCTTTACATTCTCGGGCAACGAATGAAGTTATATTACAAACTCTTGTTGTGAATGTACATGACATCAAGAAAGAGCGTACAGCGAGAGCTATTATCGATACGGGATCGCAAAAATCATATATATTGAAATCTACTGCTGAAGAATTGGGTTTAAATTTGCAGAGGGAAGAGGAATTTCGCCATTCCTTATTTGGCGGAACGAAAACAAGGATGTATAAACACAAGTGTTATAAAATTTACTTGAGTAGTCTTGATGGTAACTATATTTGTAAATTAGATGCTTTAGATCATGATGTCATTTGTAATGATATTTCTAGTGTAAAAAATGGTTCTTGGATACATGAATTGAAAACTAAAAATATATTATTAACCGATATTCAAGAAAACACAGGGCCCATTGAGGTACTTTTGGGTGCAGACGTTGCCGCTAAGTTAATTACTGGTCGACGAGAAGAGTTAGAGACAGGCTTAGTAGCATTAGAAACCAAGTTAGGTTGGACTTTGATGGGTAAAGTACCCCGATATACCAACGAAAAAGATGCAAGTATGAATATCGTAACCATGTTATCTCAAGCATATATTCCTGTTTCTTCACTGTGGGATCTGGAACTACTTGGTATACGGGATCCTACTGAGTAAAATTCAAGAGAGGAAACTGAAAAGGCTGTCATGTTTCACTTTCAAGAAACAATTCGGCAAAAGAGAGATGGGAGATACGAGATCCATATGCCTTGGAAAGTGGATCGTGCGTTTCTAACAGACAATTATGAGTTGTGCTTGAAAAGACTTGAATCTACTACCAGGAAGTTGGAAAAAATTGGTTTTAGAGAAAAGTATCATGAAGTCTTAAGAGAATGGTTAGAAGAAGGAGTTATTGAGGAAGTTCCTGGAACTGAGTTTCTTGTTGGTACTCATTACCTTCCACACCGACCCGTCATCAAAGAAACATCCACAACCAAGATAAGACTGGTGTTTGATGCCTCTGCTAAGATCCACAACCATCCATCATTAAACGACTGTTTGGAAACTGGAAATAATTTAATTGAAACAATTCCTTCTATTTTGGTGAGATTTAGACTGAAACCAATTGGTGTATTTTCAGATATCAGGAAGGCTTTTTTACAAATATACTTACATGAGAAAGATCGAGACTTCGTACGATTTCTTTGGTATGGCAATGAGGGTAATATGCGAACTTTCCGGCATGCTCGAGTTGTTTTTGGCATCACCAGCAGTCCTTTTCTGTTAATGGCAGTTATTAATCATCATTTATCAAAAGAATCAATTAAAGAACGTTACTCTGAAGAATTTCTTAAAAAATTGATAGATAGTTTTTATGTCGATAATTGCGTAACTAGTGTACAAAATAATGCCGAACTAGAAACATTCATCGAATCTGCCACTAATGTAATGAAAGAAGGAATGTTTGATCTCAGAGGCTGGGAAAGTTCTGCCGTTCCTGTATCTTCACAAAATGCAACATCACAAGTATTAGGATTGATTTGGGACAGAAATTCAGATACCTTAGAAATAGGCTCAGAATCTTTGAAATTTGATGAAAAAGAAAAGATAACTAAAAGGAAAATACTTTCTTTGGTTAGTCGAATATTTGATCCCATAGGTTTCTTGGCACCTGTTATGATTCAGCCTAAGGTTTTGCTGCAATCCATTTGGAAAACCAAAGAATCATGGGATGATGAAGTGAACGATGAAATAAAAAAGAAATTTTTAAAATGGGGGAAGCAACTGAAATACTTCAAAAATATAAAAATTCCAAGATGGTTAGGTGTGATGGAGGAATCCAACTTAAGTATCCATACTTTTGTCGATGCCAGTAAGACAGCTTATGCGGCATGCATTTTCTTAAGAAGTGAATCCTGTAGGGGCTCAGTGACTGTCCAATTACTTCAAGCCAGATCACGATTAGCTCCATTGAAGACCATTACAATTCCTCGTCTCGAATTAATGGCCGCTGTCATTGGCGCTAGGCTTTTTAGTTCTATGAAGCAAGCCCTGAAACTTTCCTACATGAAGACTTACTTTTGGACCGACTCTTCCACAGTTCTTACGTGGATAACTCGTCGAGAACAGTGGTCGGTATTCGTTGCCAACAGAATAAGTGAGATAAGAAAATTGACAGCTTCGGAAGATTGGCTCCATATTTCAACTGACCAGAATCCAGCAGACATTTTATCAAGAGGTAGTGGACCTAAACAACTTCAAAAATGCAAGTGGTGGCAAGGACCAGCCTGGTTACAGAATCCGAAAGAACAGTGGCCAATGTCAGCTGTAAATATTGACGAAAAAGAAGTAGAAATAGAGAAACGAAAGTCAGTCATCTCTGTTAATAACACAGAGCTAGAGTCAATTTCATTACAGTTAGCCAGAAGATTTTCTAGATTTTCAAAGATGATTAGGGTTATGGCTTGGGTACTGCGTTTTCAATCAAAGGCCAAAGACTTCAGAAAGTATACGGAACCTACAAATGAGGAACTGTTAAATGTACAAAAGATTATTTTTCGTGTAGTACAAAAAGAATGTTACTCTAATGAAGAAACACGAAAAAATTTGAGAGGTCTTCTCGTATTTGAAGATGAAGAAGGAATTTTACGATTGAAATCTAGATTGATAAATGAAGAAGAATTGAAATATTTTATTTCTCCTATAATTCTACCATCAAAACACCTAGCAGTAAGGAGATTTATAGCTCAAGAACATGTTTCTAACAAACATGCTGGGACATTAACTCTTCTGACTATTTTGAGGGAAAGATTTTGGATAGTGAAAGGGAAAAGGACTATCCGGAGTGTTATCAAAGAATGCTTAACATGCAAAAGGCAAAGAGTGAAACATCTTGAAGTACCTTTTCCGCCTCTTCCAAAAGATCGGACAGAGTTAGCAGCAGTTTTTCAAGTATCGGGAGTAGACTTAGCTAGACCTCTGTTGACTAGATCTAAACAAAAGGTGTGGATAGTACTTTTTACTTGTGCCGTATTTAGAGCTGTCCATCTAGAACTAATACCTTCACTTAGTACAAATGACTTCATCCAAGCTATGCGTAGGTTTATTGCCAGAAGAGGACGAATTTTTGTGATGTACTCAGACAATGGTACTAATTTTACAGGACTAAACAAAGCTTTGAAACAATTAGATTGGACTACAATTGAAAGTGAATTTAGAGTCAAGGAAATTCGTTGGAAGTTTAACCCACCCTCATCTCCATGGTGGCGAGGTTTCTGGGAACGATTGATTGGAATTTTGAAAGATCTTTTAAGAAAAAATCTTGGGCGCTCCTGTTTGTCTCTCGAGGAATTGCAGACCCTCGTCTGTGAGTGCGAATCTGTCATGAATAGCAGACCACTAACTTACATATCTGAGGAACAAGAGCTGAAAACTTTGCCTCCATCTATGTTTCTTCAGGATATTCCATTGAATAATGTTTCCGATTTGGATCAAATTGGAAAGACTAATATTGTTTTGAGATGGAGATATATTCAGAAGGTTCGTGAACATCTAAAACAAAGGTTTAAAAGAGAGTATCTGGGTTTCCTTCGTTCCTCAGTTACCAAAAGAGAAGATAAGATAAATGTAGGTGACGTAGTTTTAATTGGTACAGATGATAAAAAAGGGCTGCATTGGCTGGAATGGAAGAGTACTGGAGCTTTTTCCAGGTAAAGATGGAATCATCAGACTTGTTAAACTGCGAACTGAAAAGGGAAACGTACTAAGACCAATCCAACGACTGTACCCTTTGGAATTGAAACCAAACTACGAGCAAGTCGTATCGGAAAACCGGAAGGGTCCGGAAGTGGTAACTGAATATCCCGAGCTCAATACTGACTTTAATAAAACTGTTCCCGTGACTAGTTCAGGACGAGAAATAAAACCAGTTAAAAGACTGGATTTATAAACTTCTAAGCAAACTTTAGAACTTTCTATATTTGAATTCTAAAATATTGATTTAAATTTCCATTCTAATATTTTGAAATATTTGTATTGTTATTTGTACTTCTTTGTTATCTCAAATTGTATGCATATATTATCTTTATGTTTATTGTTTTGAGTTTGTATCCCCAAACTCAAGGTGGGGAGAATGTTGCGTCATGATCAAACTCCATGAGAGGTAAGTTTCTCTGTTGGAGAGTGGCAACAGATGAAAGAGAGGGAAAAGCTGTAACGGTTGTGTTTTGGAAAAGATGATGGCGAAAAAGAGTGTTTAATGTTTGTGCTGTGCTATGCTGTTTTGATTTAAATATATGTTTTGATTTTTCCTACAATGTTGTCATCTATAAACAAAACTGCCTACATTCATTTTCACAGTAAATCCTAATAGGAACTACATTTCTTTACATATATTATTACATCTGTTTAACTTTCAAAATTTTCTTTCGATTGAAGAAATGGGTGTAATAAAGTTGACTGCAACCTTTTTTAAGGTTTTTAATAGTTTATACTGCTCTTTGAGTGATTTTTAAATACTGGGGGATTATAGCCTTTGTTGTTCCAGATTCAATAAAAACTATCAACCATTTTAAAATATTTTTCGTGTATCTTGTCTTGTACATTTAGATTTTACTATTTTTCTTATGAAGTAGTATTTTACTGGTATAAAAGAATTAAATAACTTTGTTGGAAGTAAAGCATATTTAACACACAAAGAAAAAATTTGTTTAAAAACCGTAAAAATATTGTAAAGTCAACCATCAGTGATATTAAGACTGTTATTAAATCAAATGATAATGTTAGAGCTGTAAGTGCCATATTAAACGACTCTTTCTTTCAATATAATGAACAAGATGAAAATACAAATTTGGATATGAAATTATGTCATTACTTGGTTTGAATTCTGTCATTATTTGATTTGATGTTTGTTTTGAATAAATTTGTTGCTTGAAAAAAACTGTAATGGAAGCATATCTGTGGGAGTTAAAAGACGAATTGACTTTGCATCAGAATTATAGACCTTTTGGAAAAGTTGAATTTCTTCTTAAAAGGCAGCAACCTGTTCGGACTGAATATTATCATTTGTTGTTGAGTAATACAATCCAAATCATGGATTCTGTCCAGTTGTATCTAAAAGTGAGTTTTATGGTGCCCAAGCAAAAGGAGAAACGTATGACAACACCACGGAAACGCATGTTCCTCTACCAATAATGGAAGTCATTAAGCCTGTATTTAGAGATTTGGCACATCTAAAGCTTATAAAAATGTCTTTAAGGAAAAAACACTGAATCCTAATGAATTTGCGATGTGAGTATCATCTAGACTCATGTACCAAAAACCGTATTTGTGACCTTCGATATTCAAAAATTTGGTATTTTTAAAGCTTTTTGTTCCTTATTGAAGATATGTAACACAATGCCATACTCTATGCATGACTGAAATTCATCCAATTTATCACAGTACGAAGAGGTATGGAGGAATTAGATATAGAACGCATTATTGACACAGAATGGAAACTTAAAAAAAAAAAAAAAAAACTTGAAAATTCTTATAAGATAGAAGATAATCACTTTTATTGCTGATTAAGAAGTTAAATTTAATGAAATCATACAAAACATGATTTCATTAAATTTAACTTCTTAATCAGCAATAAAAGTGTAAATGAAATCTTAAAATTGATTTCCTCAAAACAAGGATTTTTCTGGTTCATGTTACTTTTTATCAATATCTATGAAACTCGAGAATTCAGTTTCTTAGTAACACTTACATTATATTATATTTACATATACAATATTACATACTCTAACACTAGAATTTGATGATTTTTTGAGAATTATTTATTTTAGGCAGTCAAATAGGGCCAAAAATGCGAATTTAAAAATGATTTTGAATAAATAGTTAATTATTTTTCTACTACACTTAGAAAAATATGGTATGTTAAAGTATGTAAAACACATGTTATTTTAACTTCCATAAGAATTTCATAATCCTATATTCTGAGAAAAAGGTACATGAAGTTGATGAATTTAACATGGGAGAGAGGGCTTTCCCGATCCCTTTAAGCAAAAAAATTTCCAGTACATAGACACGTGAACATCTTTACATGGATAATAGGTTTCATAAGAAAAATAATATTATTTAAGTACATCAAAATAGCGTCTGTGATAACCAAATGATTATCGTTACGAAAAAATTGTCTGGTGTGTGTAGGTGAACAGTCCGACAAGCAGAATACTAGAAAAATGGTAATTTATTCTTTAAATAATAATAAAACAGGAAGCACAGACGACAACAAGATCGAACTTGCACAAATTTGCAGCACTAAATAAACAGCAATCCACAGTTTTAAACAAAATCATGCAGTTTGCAAAGCGAGCACGATCATCGCTTTCACTTCGAAAGACTAACTCCACTGACGAACTTATGAACTTATGAAAAGCTCTACGGGTAACCAGGCAGAGTAGCCGCCTTTCAACCTGTATCTTGCTGGGAACTGCGATGTAGGCCTGATATGGTTGAAATTTTGCTGGAATAGGTCTAACTGCTTGCTTCTTCGGGGGCGGGTGGGTGGGGAGGCAATAGGATCGTTTGAATTCAGCTTGAAGTGGAGGATGGGCGGCTGGGTGAAAATTTTCTTCTGTTGATGGAAACTTTTGGAGGTAGATGAGTGAGTGCTTTGCTATTGGTTGTCCTGGAGATCGGCTATTTCAATGGGGGCGGGGCATGCTCGGTGTTGGGGTATGAATTTAGATATTGAATTAGTAATGAGAGATTAGGTTGAATGTAATAAAAATTTAAATTAAAGTGAAATAAATTACGGTGGTTCATAGGAATCAAGTAAAATTTGTCTAGGTCATTTTATTTTTGGGTGTAGAATATAATTTTCAAGGTTCTGGATATTTGGATTGTTTATGTTATTTAATGAAGTAAAGAAGTCTTAGAAAGGTCTTGAATATGTTTCCTGAAAGTTTTGATTTTTAAGGCTTTTCTTATTTCTGTATTCCTCATGAACCACCTAGCTTTTGATATCATTTTTAAGGTAGAATTGTGTGCAGTTTCGAGCATTTTGATATTGGTTTTACTAGAAAACCCCCAAGCCGGACATGCATATGTTATTACGGGACGCATCACTGAGGTGTAGAGAAGCTTTTTGTTTTCTATTGACATTTCAGAATTCCTTCCAATTAGGGGGTATAAAGCTCTTGTGAGTTTACGAAATTTTTCACGCGTTTGTATGAAGTGTTGTTTAAAAGTGAGTCGTTTATCGAATGTTATTCCTAAGTATTTGGTAGACTCAGACAAGGGAATTTCAGTATTGTACTTGGTGGGGGGGAGTGTTTCTTTCTTTCTTTCTTTCTTTTTTTTTTTTTTTTTGTGAAAAGCCCTGCTGCAGACTTTTCTACCTTTATTTCTATCTTCCATGAGTTGTAATAATTTTCGAGAATTTTTAAGGGAAGATTGAGGGCTTTTGTAATGGTTTTTGGGTTTTTATGATTGGCCAACACTGCAGTATTATCGGCGTATAGGTTTATTTTTGTTGGTGAGTAACTTGGAATGTCGTTTACAAAGATATTAAATAATATTGGGCCAAGCAGAGAGCCCTGTACCATTACCCATTGTTTATGTTAAAAGTTTTAGAGTAAGAGTTCCCAACTTTTACCTGGAAAGATCTGTTTTTGGCGTAAGAGTAGATTAAGTGGATGAGTGGGGGAGGAAACTTGTTTATAATGAACTTGTAAGTTAAGCCGTCAATCCACACTCTGTCGAACGCTTTTTGAATATCCCGGAAGATAACACCTTTGGATTGACGCTTTTCAAGACCTGAAGAAATTGTTTCGGTTAATTTGAGTAGAGGATGTATAGTGGAGAGTTTTTTGACGAATCCATATTGGTTTGGGTTGATGAAGTTGTTGTCATCTATGAAAGTTTTTAATCTGTTTAAAATTATAGCTTCAGTAAGTTTACTTAGTGTGGATAAAAGGGAAATGGGTCTGTAGCTGTTTGGGGAGTGTGAGTTTTTCCAGGCTTGAGTATGGGAAAGATGATAGAGGTTTTCCAGGAATTAGGGAAATATTTGAATTTTAGTATTTTATTAATGATGTAAGTTAGGATTAAAATGATTTTTAAAGGAAGATTTTTAAACATTTTGTTCGTAATTTCATCCTTTCCAGGTGCATTTTTTGCATTTGTTTTTTTGATATATTCAATGACTTCATCTGGGCAAGCTAATTCGATGAAGGTGTTAGTAGGGGATAGAAAAAAGTTGTTTAATTTAGTGGAGACTTCGTTATCTATATTAGTATGAAAGTCAGTGGGTCTTGGGTTTTCTTCAAAATTTGTGGTCAGGATCTCTGCTAAGATATTGGCTTTATGGATGTCAGTGACTGCTGTGCCGCCGCTTGTGTTTAAAGTAGGAATTTCGGGTTTTTTCTTTTTAAAAAAATTTGTGGTTTGCCAGAGGGAGTTATCTGTGGTATTAAGTGCTAGAAGTCGTTGATTCCAATTTCGTTCATTGAAAATTTTAATTTCATTTTTGATTTCAGCTTTTATTCTATGGAGTTGACTCTTGATGCTGGGGTTTAAAGCCCTTTGTTTGTTTTTAATTAAGTTTTTGATGTTTTGTGGCGTGTAGGTGGAGTTGTTGTTTTTGATTGGTGTGGAGGCTTGATTGTAAGCAGTTATTATTTTGTTGGTGAGAAATTCTATTTTATTTTCAAGTTGTGGTGGGGTTGTGATGTGGGTGAAGTCAAAGTAGCTAATGTTTTGTTGTATGATATTGGTGAAATCTGACCAGTGTGTCTTAAGATGTGTTTTTGTTTCATTTTTGGACTATTTAAATTAAAAGTGATTATGACTGGGTTGTGGTCAGATGAAAGTTTTGGAATTGCAGTGATCTCAAAGGGGTAGTGGAATTCTCTTATTAATGCAATGTCTAAAGTATTTGGGGAATTATGTCCAAATCTAGTGGGTGTGGGAGGGAAGGCAATTTGTAAGTCAAGTTTATCGGCGAAGTTTTTGAGTTGAATTCCTCTGATGGAGTTTATTCTGCAATTCCAATAATTGTGTGTGGCATTGAAATTGCCAAAAATCACACAGTTTGAGTTAGTTTGCAGTATGGATTCTAGATCAAGAGTGAATAATCTTTTATCTGAGGAAGGGGGGATGTATTTGGATGCAACTGAGAAGGTGTGGTGATTTGGAGGGGTTATTATGATAATGGTGGCTTCGACATATTGGAGCGGTGCTGTAGTCTGGAGATGGTGTGCAATATTGTTTTTAATAAGTATCATGGTTCCCCTGAGGGTTGAGTTTCCGTAATTCTGTCATTTCTGTAGGAAATATAGTTTGCGAGGTAAAAACTGTTGCTGGGTCTGAGTCTAGTTTCTTGTATCAGTAAAATATCAGGGGAGTGCTTCTCTACGAATACTCGTAGCTCCACAGTACGAGCATTAACTCCGTTCGCGTGAGCACAAACTGAGGCCTAAGATATTGGGATTATTTAAAAAATTAATTTGATTAGACATAGGATTCTGATTCTAGGAGCGACTCAATAATGGCATGTTTTTGGTTGCGGTTGTTTTTAACAGCCGCGATCCTGGGCAGTTGTTGTGCTAAGCCAGGAAATTTATTTAGCAAATCCGCAAGGAAGAAAAGTAAGTCAGTGGGTTGGGCAAGATTATTTCCTTGTCTATTGTATTGTGGGGGGTTATTTTTAGGTGGTTTCCTGTGAAATCTAGCCTCATTTTGTGCGTAAACTTCTGTTTCCCTCGCTTTAGGTGACGCCATCTTGGGACGTGGAGCGTTCGTAATTGCTTGAGCAAATGTATAATTTTCGTTTATTTTGCTGCTAGTAAAGATTTTTGAATTTCTAAAGTTTGTGGTACCTTTAGGAGGCTTAGAGTAGCTCGGAGACCAGGAGGCCATATGGCCGTGAGTTTCACAGTTGATGCATAGAGGATTGGATTGCTTTTCTTTTATGCTACAATCTCTCGTGGAGTGTGGCTCTCCACATTTAAGACATCTGGGTGCCATTCTGCAATATTCGGATGAGTGGTGGAACTTGTTAAAGTTGTAACATTGAGTCACACCCCTTTCTCGATATCCTTCCACTTTAAATGCCATATAGCAGATGCGGTCTAAACTGAAAATTTCTTTTGCGGCCTTTTCTGTTCTGGGCAATGTAACGAGAAAGTCGGGGAGAGGTCGTTTTGTTCTGCGATTATGCAGTTGTGCGACCTTATCTACCTCAAAACCAAGGTCTTTCAATTCTTCCTGGATGTCGTTTCTTGCTGTATCTCGAGGAAGTCCTTTGATACAAATTTTAAGAGGTCTTTCATACACCGGTTTAATTATGTAATATTCGTAGTTAATATTTTGTAATGTGCTATTTATTTCTCTATATTCACTTTCAGTATTGGTATATAGCTTTATGTATTCGCCTGAAAGACGAGTACGTAGGTTTGGGAATTTTTCGGTAAGCGTTTTTAGTTGCTCTCTATAGTTTTTTGTAATTTTGAGCATGATAGGGGGTGGTATAAAGGGTGCATTCGGTATCTGTACCGTGATTGGTTGTTGTATCTGCAAAGCGGGCGAATCAGAAGTTTCGTTACTAATATTATTTAATCCTTGAAATCTGTTATTTGTGATTAATAAGTTTTGCGAAGGATTTTGAGTAGAATTTATTTTGGCAGTTTTCCTCGTTGGAAGAGAGATAAAACCGTTTTCATCTTTTCTTTTAAATTGTTTAGAAGTGGAAGGTTTTGGTGATAGATTAAGATCCTGGTTCTGACTAAGATTTAAGTTGAAGTGGGAGTGATGAGGACAGCCGTTTATCTTACAGGGACCAATAGATTGAAAAGCATTTACCATTTGGTCTCGTTTTCTTTCCAGGATCTTGAGTTCATTTTCTTCTATCTGATACAATTCAGTGTCCTCGTATTGCGGGTACCTTTGTATGTTTCCGAGTAGGTTGGATTGGCTTAGGATCTTTATGTTGAGTACTTCCATTTCCATCGCAAAATTTTTTCTCGCCATGCATGGTGATTCTCCTTGTGGATTAGGAATTGGTGAGCTTGCTGGAGTGGAGTTAGGCGTTGAGTTCATTTCCATTTCCTTGTTCATTTACATTTTAAGTCCGGGTCGAGTAGGGTAAGTAATCGAGAGATAATGTGGTAGAAGTAGAGCTAGGAAGGATTCCAACCCTCACTAAAAAGTACTGTTTAGGTTGGTAATCGTTGACTTAGCAGAAGAGGTCAGAGAGGGAGCGTTTTAGAAGTGCGTCCGTCTTGCTCGGAAATCGAGTCGAAAATATCCTCCACTGATGATCAGCGGTTCTGTTCTATTTGTACCTTGAAGACCGGATGTGACGTCACATAGGAAGTTCTCCAATGTTTCGGTCCAATTCTGGAAACTTCTCGACGAAACTAGATTTTACTTGAAAATTCGTGATGCCAATTTTTGTCGCCAAAGTTGCCAAATTTGTCGCCAAGTCGTCAAGTCTTATCGCCAAGGCCAGAAGTCGAATTCCTGCTTTCCCCCTTGGCGTCCAGATAGCCTGTGAACGTCTCTTAGCAACCATACGATCAATATTGATGGGAAGCAACATTTCATATTTTTAACATTATGTTCTCTAGCTCATGGCTGGCGATGTTTTAGTCAAGCCGAGCGTTTGAGTTCTAATTTTACTAAAAACTCATAATGTAGTAAAGTTTATACTATTAAATCGGTCTAGGTTCGAAATCCTCAGGTTTTCTTGGCATGGAAAATAGAAGATTGGGGAGACGAGTATCAATCTGAAGAAAATTAATAGCTGTCTTTTTTTCAAAGTACGACGTCAAAAAATATTCAATGCATTGTAATATCTAAATATATGGAAAATTTTGTTTCCACTATTAGATTTCGAATTAGTTTTTTCTCTTCTCTTTTTTCGAATAAATAAATCGAAATGAAACTGATTAAGGGGATATCGCATCAATAACGCAGTAAAGAGTAATAAATATATTGAATTGCCTTTCTCCCCTCTTAAAATAAAAAACGGTTATTAATATTATATATATTTCTTGTTTATTTCATATCTAAAATATTATTCCTTTCTTATAATTAAGGATAGAAACATGTTAATGGATATTACAACTTTTCCTGAAATAAAATAAATGTTTTACTGTCCAAAATAATCAAAAAAATTTTGTTACGAAGAAATCCAATGGAAGTATCAACTTTTTTTTCAAATGTTTCATCTTTTTTAGGCAAAAATGTATTAATTTTATTTTGAAAAATTCAACGACGTTTGACAAACAAATTCCATAATTTAACATTAGTATATGTGGCTATTCAAATATGTTTAAAATTCAGATAGTAACAATTTTATCCAATTTTCATAGGTTTGACGAGAAAAAATTAAAGTGCTTTGCTAAATCTACATTGTAAGGACAAAATCTCTTCAAAATATTGACAAACTATCGATTAGTACCAGGATGGTATAATATATTACTTTTCAAAACAATAGTTTATCTATCATGGAAAATGAATTGTTCATGAAAAACACTATTCCCCCCCTCCCCCTGATTTTAAAGACAAGGTATCCATAGCAGTAATAATCTGGGCGACAGGAACTACGGTATTTCTTCCGACAAAATTAAGGGCAGGATGCACTCCAATATTAACTTCAAAGCAAGATGCAATTCCAAAATTAAATATAGTGCTAGACACACTACTTCTAAACTTTTGTCAGGAATGCAGGATGCATTTACTTAAGTGCAGGGACCACTTTCTTCCAAACGACAAAAATAAAATGCAGGGGGTACTTTCTTCCAAACACTGATTGCTAAGTGCAGGGAGCAATGAAACAATAACCCGAATGGTACAGGATCTGGTTGATCTTGAAGAAATTCATATTATGAATAAGGATGATTCAGATTCAGTAAGATGGCAAGACGTGCTAAATTTTAAGAAATTAATTAACTTTTCGATCGAGACCGAAGCCTTTAAATTTTACTCTGAGGAATCCTTTAATTTAACTGGAGAAAAAGGGTTAAAGGGGTAATAATAAGGAAAAAGGGTTTTCTTATGTCTAGGGCAGGGGTAGGTAAAAACTTAGGTAAAGTGGTCTATATTGACCCCCAGATTGATGTAGTATAATTAGGGATAGATCCAATCTAGGGGGTTGATTAGTGGTCGATGAATGAATACCAATGCTATTTAATTGCAAATTTATGGACAGCAACGCAGTATGTACAATTTTTGTTTGGAATGCCATTTGTAAATACAATATAGTACGTAAAATTTTCATAATAGATATTAGCTTATTTAATTTTTCATACCTGCATATTTTTAAAAATAATTATTTTTCTTTTTTTACTGTTTAAACTATCCTCTTTTCGCGATAGGTTCTCATTCTCAAAATTGTGATAAATGATTCTGTTTTGTTACAAGAAGGCCCAAATTACAGCACAACGTTTTAAATCATGACTGATGATAAGCTGTGCGAGGAAAATGATGAACTATCAAACCAATTATTATTAAACATCGAAATACGATAGTTGTCAAGAGGTGCATGTTTACAAAAACTTGTTGAATTGTGTAAACAGTGACATAATTTCTCTTACTGAAATTAATAAAGCCTTAAGTGACGAATTGTTAAAAAATAAAAACAATATTTCTTATTTGGCAGATGTATTTGCAACGTTTAATGATATTCAAACACGTCACCAAGTAAAAAATAATACACTTATTCAATTACGAACAATTATTTTAAGCTTTCAAGATAAATTAAACATGGTTAAGTCTTCATTGTTACTTGAAGATTTTCAATACTTTTGAAATTTACGACAAAGGGATATAACCGATGTAAAATTGGAAATACGCACAAATTATCCCCAAAAATTAAGCGATGGTTTTAAATTACACTTTGGAGATATTAAAAATATAGATATCTTAGAATGGACTATTGCGTCACTTTCTGTCTAGTTCAAAATAATGTCAATCGTTTGCAAAATGAATTCATTGAATTATTAATTAATCTTGAAGCAAAGATGCTTTTTAATAATTTAACTGTGAGTAAATTTCGTACGAATATAAATATTACACAAAAATATCCAAAACTTGTAATGCGGCATTTCCCTTTTTATTTGCATTCCCAAGCTCATGTATGGCTGAATCTGTCTTTGGTCATACTAATTCTATTTTAACAAAGGGAAATAAATGAAATATGGAGATCCGAGGCGAAGTAAGACTGAAATTAACACATTTTGAACCAAATATTGCTAATCTAGCCAAGAGTTTTCAAGTATATCCTTCTCATTGATTTACATAAAAATATGATTTTGCCAAAATCGAAAGAGAAAAAAAAACTTAACTGTTTCTTAAATGATTTAATTTATTTAAGAAACAGAAAAGTTTTTCTTTTGTTATCCATTCTCATAGAGGGAGTCAATTGGAAAATTTTAAAATGGGGAGGAGGTGTCAATGATCAAAAAGGTTTGGCAGCCCTTGGTCTAGGGATTCCTCCAGATTCAATAATGAGGTGGATTTTTAAAAGATGACATTTAATTAAACAATATGATATTTACAAATTAAAATTTAAACTATTGAGTATACGTATTACATTGGTAGCTATCACATCGTACATTTTTACATGATGGTCATGTTGCCTCTGAAAAGACTAGTGCGAACCCCTTAGATAAGGTTACAAAGCAGAGGTCTGGTTCGTGGCCCCTCTAGTGTAGAAAAATATTATCAATGAGGAAATCCTATATATATTATATATTTCACATATCCTTAATTCTTATACTGTATACATGATATATTCAGTTGTTTAGACATCAATTAACTTACTAATTTCCAAATGAACAAATTTTTAAATACACATAATGTGAAACAAATCAAATAATTATATAAAAATAAGAATATGAAAGATAAATATTAATATTCAAAAAGACTTTTTGTTGTAAAAGTAATCATAATATTAATAAAAGCAACATTTCATATTAATTAATTGACTAAATCTCAAATATTTACAAATTAATAAACACTATGTGAACCAAGTCAAAGAATTGAATAAAAAAAGTAAATATTAATGTAGAATGGGGGTTGATGGAGATTGTTCATCCCGAATCTACGCTAGTATGCTCTTACGCATAGGGCTGGTTGTCTAGGGGTGTAATTTCGGATTCCATATAATGTTGTTGATAATATTCAAGGATGAAGCTTGCAGTAGTTTTACTCGTTTATTAAGAGAGATGATGAAGAATGATAAGTATTTACACAATGAAAAGTATTAGTAAGTTAACCAGTTCGTCAGATAAAGTTAGATGGCTGCCTCATTTAACCCATATTGGCGTTGGGCGATGGAACGCGCTCGGGCGTTTGCAGTTTACTTCCGACGCGGGTAGCGAAGGAGAAGAGAAGCGGAGGAAGTGGCGGCAAAAGAGAGAAGAGAGCGCGAAACGAGCTTCACTCAGTTTTGTTCTCGGATAGGTGGCGCTGCATGAGCTTATCACATGACTCTGATTCGTGGCGACATCTATTGAGTATCGGAGGAACTGGTTTTACAGTAGATTGAAAAAATAAAATTAATTGCATAATAATAATTGGATGGAAAATCCTACATTAATAATTAAAAGGATACTTTACTATTAGAGTAATCATAGCAATGGTATATGAGAATTTTTAAACCTCTCAGTTGCTAAATTTCTGTCCTAAGTTTTAATATGTAGTCCTTTACATAATGGTTCAAATTGGAATAAATATAAAAGCTCATACATTTTTAAAGTACCCATAAATATCCATAAAATATATACATTATAAGCACTTGCATTATTAATTCTTTATTTATAATGTGCTTCATATTTTCACTTAAAAGTGACGAGTAATGTCTCCCCGGGTCTAAGAATTCTTATCAGGTGGTGCCCATCTTCGTTTTTGTAGCCTTTGGGACTGGGGAAAGGTTAATTATTAGCTAGTGTCCAGGTCGAGAGGCTAACCAAATCCTGTACCCTTAGTCAATTTCCCTAGCGAATTTGTTAATAATTTATGATAGGCTGACTTGACCCATGACCTTCTATCCAAGCTGAAGCCGCTATTTTTACTTAGCTAAACTAAAAAATACTGCATTTGCAAAATAAATTCATGAATTTGATGAAAAAGGGAAAAAATATTAGCAATATTTGGCTCTATTTTTATGATTCAAACACATTCACTGCAAATTACAATTGCATTAAAAGCGCTAAATTGCAAAACCAGACAACCTGAAAAATTCAATCATTCATACGCACCATTGAGATGAGGTTAGCTCTGAAACAGGAGAAAGTGCGTTTGGTAATTTGGTGGCTCCGAGTGAGTGGAAAAAGGTCGTCGAGCTGACGGTGGAAAGGAAGGTGACGATGTTCGTGCCGGTTGAAGTTGGCTCTTGTTCCATTTTCAGGGAGTATTGACTTTTACAGTTGGTGTATAAACCATCTTACTATTTGAAGGACTTATTCCTCATCAATTGGACTTTGGTAAGTTAACCAAATCTCTTTTATTATTTCTTCAATATAGACGAACAAGGAAAGATAACAAATGGAAACATGACAGATGCAAGAGAAAATAAATATTTTAAAAACCTTAAAATTGACAAGGAATTTTTACTAAGACTTGGAGACACGAAATATTCTAACATTTAAATAATTTTGGAAAATAAACAACATGAATCTCCCATACCCAAATCAAACCCGCAGCTTTTACACGCTGAATTAAAAAAATTTCTAGACATGCTAATATTAATAACATGTCATTCGCACGCAGCGGAAAAATAAAATTTAACACCACAGACCCTGTATGCGCATCCCAAATTCTTGGAATGGAAGAACTCTTGAAAATATTGGTTAAATCCAGCCTTGTATGGGAAGGATTCACATCCCGATTTCTTCTGTACCAAATACCGACAGACATATCTATGACAGATTTGGTATCTGAACTACAACTGAGTAACAATATCGAAATTTTTGAAATGCAACGTCTCTTCAAATCCGACAGTAATAAAGAAGTTTCATCTATTTTAATTACTATTCTTGGTACAAGTCTACCAGACAGTATTAAACTTTGGTTTATCAATCACCACAATCAAAACTTCATAGATAAACCCCGTCAGTGTAATAAATGTTTTAGTTTTTTTCATCCCTCCCGATTTTGCAACTAACCCACAATTTGTATTAATTGTGGACTATCCCATACGGGTCAGTGTACCAATGTTATAAACTGTATTAATTGTAAACAGAATCGCCTTGACAATTCACCACTTTGCCCCTTTTATATTAAAGAAAAACAGATCTTAGAATTAAAATGTACTCAATATCTACCTATGGATGAGTCGAGACGAAAATACCGCGAAACTCAGTCTGAAAATTATTCATCTGCATTGAAAATTGCAGCACCAAATGCTAAGATACAAGACCTTGAAAAAAAGTTGGGAAATATGGTAATAAATTTTCAAACAGCTGTCGAGAAACAGGCAGTCTCTTTATTAGAAACTGTCCAAAAATGATGTAAACGATGTTTTCACAGCTCTGCAGTATTATGGATATACAAAAAGAGTCTGCATCTCCATCCAGGAAAAAAAAAGTCATTACAAAAATTTTATCAGCGTTGCAAAAATTTTATGCTTCTGTTCTGGATGCATCCCATCATAAAGAGGATGCATCGAATAATATATAAATTGGATATCTAGTACAAAGTCTTCAATCTAAATTAAAAAATTTTTTCGGTGGATATTTATCTGCGGTAACAATATTTCCTCCTATCCTCAAGGGGAGGTTCAGATTTTTTTCCTTTACAACTAACTTTTCCTTACTTTTATGCTTTTTCTACAATGGAACTGTCGAAGCATACAGTTTCAATCTTATGCATTACTTCTATACACATCCCTCCAAATGGGAGGGATTCGTATAGAAGAATACAAATCTGTATAAGTTTATACGCTTCCCTCCCTTTTCTCGGGCAGATATTTGGATTTTTCTAGAAACTTTTCTAAAACCAGACCATATATTGCATATACCAGGAAATATTATATTCAGACAAGATCGACTTGACAGACCAGGAGAAGGACTGCTTATAGCAGTTCTAATAAATCTTTCCATTCGTCATATCACATTTTCCTTACCACAATCGCCTGGCATCGAAATTTTAATTTTCATGTCACTATAAATAATTTTTCTTTCTATATCATTAATTTATAAGCATCTCGAGGACTAAATATATTCTTAATAAAATCCTATTTAGAATTTTTAAATGATCCAATCTCCATTTTTGGTGATTTTAACCTTAATCATCCTATGTAGGGTTCTAATCACTCATCGCAATACAGCACCGATTTTGTGGAATGGCTAATCAACTCCAACTTTTTCTTTTTAATACCACAGCTCCACCTCACAGAAGTACTGTAGGTGCTGCTGCCCTCATAGATCATCCCCCTTTGCTTTGCCAACCTTTTTGGATGCACCAATACTTATGTCTTAGACAGCTCCTTCAATAGTGATCATTGCCGTATCGTCACAGAATTTATCTTCATGGCCCTCATCAGCGGAATGTAAAGAGGGTGAATTGGCAATCAGTGATGAAACAAGTAGAATCTACTTTATACAACATAGATGAAAACAATATCAATTTCTCGGATACTGTTGCAGATATAATTTCAAATAATACTCGAGAAATTAAAATTTCCACTAAATATGTCCTACCTTGAGGGAACTGGGCATGCAATAATTTTTACAAACTCAAGAAGAAAGGCCATACTTAATATTTCTCCTCATCTATGGATTCAATACAAAATATATTCCAGCAGACTCAGATTTCATATTAAAAAAGCCAAAAAAATGTACTGGGATAAAATATGTTACATTGTTAGCAATCGAAGAATCTTTTTTAATATATTGAAAAAATTATCAACTGAAATGAATCCTGAATCAACTACGAATATTCTTCAAGTTCATAATAGATTTATCCCTCATCTGCAAATCCAATTCAAGCTTTTTGCAGATATTTTTCAATCCAATAATATTCTCCATGAACCATAAAGATAATCTTCTTAATAAACCGTTCCCTTTTTTTGAACTAAGCAGAGCTATAAAAACTTCCAGAAATACTATCCCAGGAGCAGACCAGATCCCTGCTACAATACTAAAAGGATTAAATCAGAGAAAGAAAACAGTTTGTTCTCAAATATTTTCAACAATTATTTGATAACTCAAAAGTCTCACAACCATGGAAACATGCCATCATTCTTCCAATTCTCAAACCATTCAGATAAAACAAAAATATCATCTTACAGACTATGGATTTGTAAGATAAGTTTTAACTTCGGTTTTCTCGAAAATGTTTGGAAGAATTCTATCCGGTCGCATAACTCACTATCTGACAATTAACCAAAAATTTCATCCTCAACATTATGGTTTTGTTCCTATTAAGGACAGTAGAACTGCAACTTACCTTATTCATAAAGTGATAGTTGATGCAAAATTAGGAAAGAAATATTTTGAGGGAATCAGCCTTGATGTAAAAAGTGCTTATGATTCTGTATATATAAATGGCTTCCCTTACAAATGTCTACAAATAGGTATAACGGGAAAAATAGCTCTTTGGATTCATGAATTTCTCTCGAATAGGTCTTTTCAAATTCGATGGAGGAACGTTCTCTCTACAGAAAAGATTCTTTTTAAAGGTCTCTCCCAGGGCAGTGTTTTATCCCCAACTTTATTTACTGTTTCCATTCATGATTTTTTTTTTTGAAACATTGGAATCTGGAGTGGAATGTTCTATTTATGCTGATGATATTTTTATTTACTGTTCCTATGAATCACTTGATATCATATGTCGTAAACTACAAAATTCCTTGGAAAGAATTAATCAGTAGTACAAGTATTGGAAATTAAATTTAAGTTCTGAGAAAAGTACTACAGCAGAACTTTTAAACAAAATAATTCGTACAGTTCCTAATGTATTATTGGTTGGTTACCCTCTGTCATTGCAAACCTCCATCAAATATTTAGGAGTATATTTCTCCAAATGGAAACAAAGTACAACTATCATGAATCAAATGAAAAATAAAGCTCTAAAAAAGATTAATGCCCTTAAAGGTAATGCCTACAAACATCGAAGTCCTCGAGCTGATAATCTTATTCAGTTAATCAACAATAGCATCTGCAGTTCCTTTTTCTATACTTGCCACATCGTAAATGGTCGGATCATCAACTAAAACCTTTCAATATTATTCAAACAAAAACTCTCAGAATCGCTCTAACTCTTCCTCAATGGACCCCAAATATCGTTTTTTTGAAATTGGCTGGACAAGAATTGCTCTCCGAAAAAATTAGACGCCTGGCACAAATTTTTTTTTATTGTTCAAATATCTAATGAGAAATATTCTCCTATGCATCTGAATAACCAGGGTTCAATAAATCTAGCAATAATGGAAAATGATGAAAAATTGTGTTGATCATATCCTTAGAAATTTGAATATAGCTAGAGAAAAGATAATCTAAATCCTTAGACTAATCCATTTTACTGATCTTCCATTTTCGATTTATATGAATGAATACAGTTTTTAAAACAGAAATCTACCAATTCCTATAGTTAATAACTCCTTTAATGAATTACTAGAACATAGATTTCCAGAAATTTTTTCTAATTGCTGCAGATGCATCTAAAAACCCAAACATTACTTCCATAGTAGGTGTAACGGTAAGGGGAGTCCTTAATTAAGGGGGGGGTGAAGGTTTTTTTCGAAACGTGCCAAGCTTTGGATGAACTAACAGAAATGCAAAATAATATGTTTATTCTATCCTATAGTTATTCAGTTTTATCTTCATTACAAAACTTTTCTATCAATCCCTAAGGTGATTCATAGATCGACCAAAAAGATTCTTATCCTTTTTCATTATAATACGCAGTTGGTATTTCTTTGGATTCCACACAGTGTGGTTGTTTCCGCTGCGCTTATCTAGAGCTTCATCTTCGACTTTAATCTTGACCCTTTCAACCAGCAGAGTTTGACTGCAGCCGGCCAGGCCAATTTACACATGTTGTGAGCCAACTGCAATCTATTCCCATCGACTTTCATAAGGACTTTTCATACAAGTTACTTCTCGCATCTTCTTGTGACTTTCCGTGACATAACGTCTAATGAATATATAGGCTGTTTTTTTTAATCTTGAACTTTAATATGCTAACCATCTTTGGTGGGTTAACTTGCTAATGGGCCTTTGAACATTGTGCTTTCTTGGGCCTATTTCTTAACTTATAAAAATTCGCTATTCCGGATTCATTCTTGTGAATTACCATGCCAAGCTTCCTGGAATTCAAATCGACTGTTGCTGAACTGCTGAAAGCAGAGGAGGTAAGTGCCATTTTTGGTGACACGATAATTACTCCTGAAGCCTGTAATGATTTTTTCTCTAATCACAATTTAGGCACTTTTCACCAAATTCCCCACTTCTTAAAAAATTATTGATTCTGTTGAAAATGTTTCAGGTTTGGACTGTCCTCCCAATGTTTTCGAAACTCTTAAAATACTAGCAAACGAAATAGAAAACACAACCAAAGATGATATTATGAATCATCTTAAAAATGAAAATAAAATTCTAAATATTACTGTCTCCAATCTAGAACTCAAAATATAACAAATGGAAAAATCGCAACAGGAAGCTAACGAAAAATTTGAATTCTACTTAAGAACCTAGCTTCTGAAATCGCTTCAAAATGATCTGAAAAATTAAAATCAACTCCTACCATCATTACCGTAAATAAAGATAATGAATTAAAAGAAATTAAAAGAAAGAAAATTAAACTCTCCCAAAAGAATTACTGATACAATCTCAAAAAAATTAAAAAAAAAAAAAAAAACAAAACAAAACAGGAATTTAACCTTCCATTAAATAACAAATATTCTGAGCTCTCTGAAGAAGATTCTGACATCGAAAGCAATGATGATTTCATCCCTGATACGGACGCTATCAATTATCAAGCAGTAAGTAGTGACAAAACTAAAAATAAAAAAAACCCTAATATTAATCATGAATACGAATTCCCCGATGTATTAAAGGAGGAAGCTACCCACCCCCCAATCATCTTAGCTAATATTGAAGATCCAAGAGCAACACTTGAAAATATGATGAAATTGACAAAAATGCGAGCTCAAAGGCGACTGTAAAAGAAATAGTTCAAATCCCCCCCCCCCCCAACAGTTGAAGTATTAAGTACAATCCAAAATCATGTTCAAGAGAGGAATTTCGAAATTCACACATTTGAGTTACCTAGTGAGAGAATCCTTAAATGTATAATTAAAGGCCTCCCAATTAATTTTTCCCACGCTGAAATAATTCAGGAATCAGCTGAATATAATCTGATAGTCAATGAATGCAATAACTTAAAATCCCCCCGCCCGAAAAGAAATTACCAACCACTCCCCCTATTTTAGTTACACTACCAAAAACAGAAAACAACAACAACAAAAAATTGAAATCAATAATATTGGATACCTTTGAGTTAAAATTGAATCTCTCCGTTAAAGAAAAACTCCCAATCAATTCTATCGCTGTCAAAATTATTTTCACCACTCTAGATTCCCCCAAATGCTGTAACTGTGGTGGAGATCATACAGCAAATTACTCTGATTGCCCCAAAAATCCTATGAATTTCAAACCCTCTTCCCCACCAACCACAAACTACTTGGAAGAACGACGTAAAACTGCCAAAAACAACAAAAGCCAAACTGACCAAAAAACCACACACACTAATGACTGCCAACCTTCAAGTCTTTCCTTCGTTAATGAAATTAAAAATTTTAAGTTTGATAAAATAATGGAAACTTACCAACAATTTAAAAAATAGGACAAATATTCGCTGAGAATAAACTTGATTTATGTTCAAAAATTGAAAAATCATACCAAGTCATTTGCAATATGATGTCCATCTGGTTCTAAAATTTAATATTCTAAATAAACCACCCTCATCCCTCTCGATTGCAAGCTGGAATGCAAATGGCATTAAATCAAAAATAGGAAAACTTTAAAATTTCATAGATGATTATAACCCAGACATCCTAAGAGTCCAGGAAACTCACCTCTGAAAAATTTAAAATTCCAAATTATAATATATACCGATCTGACAGATCAACCCAACGGGGCGGAGGCACTGCAATCTTAATTAAAAATAGAATTCATCATCATATGGTTATCAAAAATACCTCCACCTCTGAAAATATCTCCATCCACATCAATACCAAAGACAACCAATACTTCATAGTCTCTACTATTTACCATCCTCACCCCCCTGTAATCTCATCAACCATAATGAATTAATCAATATCCTCTCAGACAACCCACCGGAATTTTAATAGACGACTTTAATGCAAAACATCCGACCTGGAACAGTGGCAGGGCAAACAGATCAGGTAAAATTATTCATGCTATGTGCAACATTAATAACCTCCAAATAGCTGCTCCCGACTCCCCCACTCCCTTTCCTTATAACAGCAATACTTACTCTATAATAATAGATTTTACTATCCTCAAAAACATACCATTCTACAATATCGAAAGTGTTAATGAACTACCTAGCGACCATAACCATATACTAATGGACATCTCTTTCAATAAAATTTTCCCTATCCCCCTTCGCACTCTCACAACTACTAATTGGTTCCGCTATCAAGAAATTCTGTACAATATCATAAAAGGTAACCACATTATTAATAATATCTCTGATCCAGACCAATCAATTACATCGTTTACTACTAATATCAAAAATACAATTAACCATACGAATAATACCAGATCCATCCATCCCCCCATCTTAGACTCCCCCCTCATATCAGAAACCTAATTAAAGAGAGAGAAAAATAGGTACAGAAAACAATGGCAAAACACCAGATACCCTCCTTTGAAACCCATAATTAATAACCTCAAAAAGCAAATTAAAAATTAAATCAATACCTTTAAAAGTAAAAAAATGGGAAAACCTACTCCAACAGCTTAATACCGAAAATAACTCCCTTTTTAATATGAACAAAAAACTTTCTAATAAATACTACAATATCCCCCCACTAATAGGCAATAAAGGTCTGGTTTTCTCTGGTAAAGAAAAAGCTGATCTGCTTGCCCATAATCTTGAATCCTCGTTCTAGGAAAATCCAACGCCGTATGAGGATGATCATATTGAAAAAACAGAATCAATAGTTCAAAATTATCTTGAAGCCCATACCAATTTCAATTTCTCCCTCCTCCACACTTCCCCCTCTGAAATAGCTACCATAATAAAAAGTTAAAAAAAAAAAAAGAAAGCCCCCGATAAGGATGGCATTCACTATCAGGTTTTTAAATTCTTTTCTTCCAACGCACTTACTCATCTCACAAAATTTTTTAACAAATGTCTCATGTAAGCGTATTTTCTACAAAAATGGAAACATGCAACTATTGTTCTCTTCCCCAAACCCGGCCAAAACCATTCCATTCTATCCAACTATCGACCTATCAGTGTACTAAAGTCTATTTCAAAAATCTTTGAAAGAATCATGTTAACCAGAATACTGACTCATGTTTCCACTAATAATATTCTTCTAGATTCACAATTCGGCTTCCGTACTAACCACAGCACTGTGTATCAAGGGAATGACATTTCTGAAGGATTTAATTTCAAACAAGTCTCTGGTGGTATCTTCCTCGACATACAAAAAGCTTTCGACAGCCTCTGGCACGATGGATTGATCTTCAAACTAATCAAATTAAATTTCCCTCCCTACATAATAGTTATCTTAAATAACTACCTTAAAGATAGAACATTCCAAGTTAAGCTTAATAATCCTCTCTCTACAATATGCTATATAAAAGCCGGTCAACCTTAAGGGTCTGTAATTTCTCCAATTAGCTACATTTTGCTTACGTATGACTTCCCTCAGAGTCCTTACAATAGCCTCTGTTTATTCGCAGATGACGCAGCAATCCTCACACAAGGAAATAATCTAATTAACGTAATAGTTAAATTACAAAATCATCTAAAACAAATAGAGGATTGGATGTCACTCTGGAGGATTGCTGTAAACACTAATAAAACTGAAGCTCTCATTTTTAGAAAAGGTCACGCCCCCTCTCCTGATAAAAAATTCAAATTTCTTAATGATCAAATCTCTTGGGACTCTGAGGTCAAATACTTGGGAGTTATCCTGGACTCCAAATTCACCTTCAAACTTCATATCCAATCAATAATTGACAAATGCTGGGCCAAAATCCATAACTGTATACCTTTAATTAGCGGAAATTCAGTTCTTCTCTATAAACAGTTCTCTATATTCAGTTCTTCTCTATAAACAAGTAATCCGACCTATCCTTCTTTATGCTTCCCCTACTTGGGGCCAAGCCGCACCTTCCCACATTAAAAAAAATACAGGTCCTGCAAAATAAAATCCTCCGTATGATTACTAACTCATCTTGGCATGTCACTAATTCTTTCATACACAAGGATCTCAATATCCTTCCTATTATTAATCACATCAACTATGTCTCTAGAAGATTCTGTAATAGACTAACATATCATAGGAACCTTCTAAAAAGGGGGCAGCTAATTTATCTCACAATAATGGAACCCATGCCCTATCCTACGAATCTTGCAATAATTATTTCCATCTAATTCCCCCATAATACTTTGCAATCCAATTTAGACCCTTTTAATTAATTCTTTTATCACTCCTTCAATGGCCTCTTTCTAAGTCATCTCACTCCAAGACCTATATCATCATCTATTCAGCTTTTCATCAGCTGTTTAATGCCCTGTCGCCATCCCTACCTCTCCTCTCTTGAACTAGTTTGCTGTGCACCCAGCCGAACAAGAACCATTTTTACCTTTCCCTTCCTTTTTCAGCTCTCACATCATTAAAAAAAGTTTAAATAATATTTTATTTATTACTATTTTAGTTAATGTAATTTTACAATAAGATTAATAAAAAAAAAATTAAAAAAAAATCGTATAAAATAATACTCTCCTCTTGCTGAAGATTAGACATAGTCTATCGAAGATATTGAGGGGCTAAAAAATGATATAAATATTTTTTATAATCTTATCTTACGATAAGATTTGTTTAAAAATCTATTAAATATTACATCCCCATTGTGAATAATTCATTCCCTTTCCTATCCTCTTTTCTCTCCTTTTTCTTTCATGTTTTTTTTAAAAATTCTTTTGTGCATCAAGCACATTTTAATATGCTTATTTTAATTTTAAAAAAATGAAGCCTTCAACATGACATTGAGTAAAGAATCCACCGGACAAATCGTCTCTATCTGATTATTGTCGTTTGGATTCCGTGTCACTCAAAAATTTATTGGAATGAACAAGCTGACAAATCTCAAGTCCAGTAACGGAATTTGACGTAAATATCAACTGGAAAGCTTCAGAAAACATCCATGCATACAATTACCATAACAGACTAGAAAACAAAATTAACGGAACCTTTTACGTTTACTTTTACTAACGAATACTTTGTAATTTTGGGGAACATATCTACCATCGATATTATTTCTAATTGGACGAAAAACAGGAGAGGAAATTCTAGGAATCTGATGTCTCAGCAAAAGGATAATTACCCCTGGTCTTTTAAATAAATTCAATTTGCAGGATAATGCTCTTTGTTCTACCTGTAGTAGGATCAATGATCAGGAACACATTCTCTTAACTTGCTCAAACTATACCTCCCATAGAAATGAACTCTAGAAAATTCTTCAATTAGATTCCCATTGCACTATCACTTTCAGAGAACTTTTACAGAAAGCATTATTGAATAAAAAGAACTTTAGAGTTCTTTTTTTTACAGCGGATGAAATTCTTTGATATTTATTAATTTGAAACTAATTTATCTAGATAGGGATAATGGCCCTACATCCCTTCACCAATCAATCAATCAAACATTGAAATACAAGTTGTTTTGTTTACTTTTTTTGCGTGCACAAACAAGAAATGGTTGAAGGAGGAACTGAATGTCTCTTTCGCTCTCTCTTTAATGCTGCCTGTCTCACGAATCAGGTTTTCAATATTTCGATTTTAGACGTACGGAATTGTGAATTACGTTTCATATCATATGACTTGCTAAGGACTCTAGCAAATTGCGTTTGAACGTGTTGAAATGTGAATTTTCATTCGCTTGATTTGGAGAGCTAAGGATTCTAGCAAATTTCGTCCAGTTCTCCCAATTTCGATATAAAAAGCAATGTCAGATTTTGTAATTGAAGAAACGGAACTTTCAAAAAAAACTTTGCTGAAAAGATAAAGAAATTGTTTTTGTAAAATCACAGATAATAAACTGTTTTATAAACGCCGTACAACGTTTCCATTTTGATCAGAAATCACAGAACTTGATTTTTTCCTTTATAAGTTCTCAATTAAAGAAAATAATAATTTTGCTGTGTGTATGCATTTATTTCTATCGATTTGCGAAAAATGATTAATTCAGAATCTACAGTTGCAATGAGCAATTCAGTATTGTATTTCGTACCTCCAAGTAATTTGCCCATTCTAACTAGAGGAATAATTAAAACAAAATCTCTTCCTGATATTGGAAAAGAATTTTTAAAAATACCTTCAGAGAATTTTTCTACTGAAGACAAGTTTGCTTTTGGTAATAGAATTTTAAATAATACACCAGTTCTATATCCATTTTCTGCAGTGGCAGTTCCAAATTTTCATGGAGCTTCTGCCTCTTTTAAAAGGTATCAAGACGCCCATGTGGCAACAAATTCGTTAAAGCATACTACAGCTACTCAATACACAAATGCTGTTGAAGACCCTAATGCACATTTGCCAATCAGTACACATGTTGATAGTTCACACTCAATAACTAGTACTCAGGCACTGGGAATTATTAATCAACAAATACATTCAAGTCCACATTCGCTACAATCAGCATGTCAGTCAATAAAATTGCCAGCTGACAGCTCTGAAACTGACAGTCCTTCTGCAAATCTACAGACCACTACAAGTCCAAAGGTTTCTAAGTCTATGACTGACAGTCTTCTAAATCCCAATTCAGCACCTTTAAAATATCGGCCTGCAACAGTTTCTACTCTTGTTTTCTTTGATCTAGAAACTACAGGGTTGGCATATGAAATTGGAAAGTCAAATGTGCAGATAACAGAAGTGTCAATGATAGCAATAAGCAGAAAAGAATTTGAGCAAAGTACATATGATGGTCTCCAAGATATTCGAATTATCCAGAAATTATGTTTTTGTACTAGACCACGATCAACAGTATCTCCTGGCGCAGCTGCAGTAACTGGTAAGTGTGTGGAAGAATATTTGTTTAATTTTTAATGAGTTGTATAATTTGTTGGGAAAGAATACCTTTTTATTTGATTTAACCTTTAAACATTCTATGTTAGATGTACCTACTCAAGAAACAGGGATGAACGTTAGATACAATAGATGCACAACACCTAAATATAAGTTGGATGTGTACAACCTGTCCCTGGAAAAAAATGTTATGAAAACTCATTCACCGTTTAATACATAATCAGAAGTTTGTTATTAACAATGATAGTACTGGTATCATTAATTTGTAATGAGATACTGTTTAGAAAAGAAAATATTTTCTTTCATCTGTTATTAGAATTCACTTGCTTGAGTAGCACAATGTTCTACACCTCTACCAAGAAAGAATAGCTCCAGAGTGCTAACATTGCCAAGAATCTGTTAACTTATATAATTTTCAACAATGTTGCTATGTCATTGAGAAAGTTCATTCTTGTTCCATGTTAGTAATTGATGAGTCGGTGGTGGCCAGCAAAGGTTATAATTTTATTTACACTTTTATCATGGAAGTTAAACAACTTGAGGGTAGGGAAATTCAAGAGATTGGGAGGAAGTGCAATGTTGGTTTCTATATGGTGGGTTGTTTTGAGAAGTAGCACAGGTGCATGATATTGAATTGCTCGACTTAGTAGTGTGTTGAAACTGGAGTGAAGAAAAGTATTTGTAAAAAATTAGTAAAAATGTGTTATTAGAACAAAACTTCACAGTACTATCACTTCTTCAATTTGCTGATAAATACAGGCTTTAGTCCATTCAATTACACAATTTAGACACTGAGAATATATTTTTTCATTTTATAATATTGTGGTAAATTATTTTCATCACTAAAACTTCAGGGATATTTTCATAATCCAGATAAATTTTAATACCTGTCTGTCAGTTTTTATTTTATTGTTCTTTCATTAATAAAACAAAAGATATTTGTATTATTACTAAATCCTGTCATTTTAAACATGTGGGACTAAATGGAGCGACCACGTGCTCAACCCGCCACCAGTAAGTGCTGTTTGGTAAAATATCTTTATGGTAATGTACTTTCTTTGTGCCAAATTGTTGAGAAATTTTCATAAATGTTAGCTGCTGGAATATGTTTTATTTTTTTCCAAGTTTTTAGATTTTGATAAATGGTAAACAAAAGTTAAAAATGGTGGCATTTGAGGTAGTATTGTTTTGGTATAAGTTTGATATGTTTTTCATAGACATAGCAATTGATGAGAGCTTATTTACAAAAAAGCAAACCATGTTTTCCCAAAAATGGGGTTTCGGCATTGTGAAATAAGGCTGAGAGACTGTTTCCTTGTAGTAATGCCCTATTATCCCACACATACTTTTATTGTGAATAGAAATGAATATTGCAGATGTCATGTATTAGAGAAATAATACGTAAATAAATTAATACTTGCGAATATGGTACTTTTCCATTTCGCTATCGCAAATCTCAACAAGCAGACTTTATTGGCTACATCACACAGTATACACATTTTCCATTTGTCAGTTGCATAATTTGTGGCGACTTTATCGCCTGCGCTGGTGAAATAGAAAAGTATCGTGAATACTAATTGAAGTTTTACGGTCAGTCAGAGCCGATTATCTGCTTTGTTTTTCTAGGGTAAACATTGGCTAGTAAGCCATTGTGTAGAATTATAGAATAAAATCTGTTTAGAATGGAAACGATAGGTTAACATCCATTTTTCCTTAAATTTGTGGTTAGTTAATTTGTTTCAGGGAGAATAAAATATGTATAATTTTTGAAAGATATCAAAAGGTGCTCTTACTTTTTGAAAGGTTTCAAACAGCTCAAACTTTCATAAATAAAAATTACCTACTGTATGCCAGTTGGCAATTTGGGTGACTTTTATGAAAAAGATTGTTAAATTATAAATATTTATTATAAATATTGCCACATTTGGCATGTACTTTGTATTTCACTTCAGGAGGATATCAGAAAGGGTACTTGGTTCAGTTCAAGTCATTTAGGGTTTAAGTGAAGTATCGGATGCCCCTTGGTGATTGGCAACTTTTGGGTGTGATGACGATTTAGATTATGGTAATCCTTCATTACTTATCACTACTTTGGCAATCTCTTTACTAAACTGGCATTTCCCCCCAAAAGTTGCCAAAGGGTACCCAATACTTCATTTAAACCTCATTTAAGTATGTATGATAATTTGTGTGTAATTATATATGGTTTGGTATGTTGATGAATGAATTTGTGGTACTTGATATAAAGATTTATAAAAAATATACTATGCATTGGTATTTATTTTGCTGTGGTAAAATATTACAGTTGGTTGTCTAATAGTGATTGTTGAGGTGGATGAAAGTCAATTTAGTCCTTCAGAGTTATGGGAGTGCTTTTTCTTCAATTTATTTCAGCAATTGATTATAAATAGATTAAAAAATGTAATTAATTGCATCAATATTCTTATTTTTATGAAGTCCATTATATTTTTAAATGTTATTCTTTACATGTCAACAGGATTCAATTTTGTGTTGCAATGGCTTTGCTCCTAAAAATATATTTTTAATTCCATTTTGTTTTTGATTGGTAAGGATGTGGGTTGAAATATGATTTTGCTCAGACATATTAAAAATATAGAATGGTTTGATTCCTTTGAAGATCTTATTTATATTGCACTTTGTATTTTCTTAATATAATATCCATTATTTGAAAAATCCTACAAACTTAAATTGTGTAAAAGGGGTTATAGAATTTATAAAAAAAAGTAAGATATGTTTAACTAAAGTAAAAACTGTAAATAGATATAAAGACGATAAAGGAAAGTTGAGGATTTGTTCATTACACCTGCGTAAAAAAAAAGATTAAATGATGAAAAAAAAAGAGATAGGTTCATTAAGTTTTAGAGACAATGCAATGCTCATACTTCAATTTATTTTTGAAAATGAAAAATGAATACGAATTATCGTTATAGCTTACAATTAAAAATAAGAGTGTTAATTAACACTTGCACACATAAATACATATACAATGAAAGCTACTGTTTATAGCTCATCATTCTCGCAAATCAATTTTTTCCTTCTCGGTTATATTTTCATAGCTTCTGCTCAACAAACCTATTTTGAGACCTATAATGCTGTATGCATATGCTTCTCCCATGCGAGTGACAGCAGCAACTTCCCATCTGAAATGACTGCACGCCTTCCAAAATATTCATCTTAGGAAAATCACAAATGCCCTTTGGTTTGTCCAAAATGAAGTCCTACACAAAAATCTATAAATCAAACCTATGTTAAAATTTATCAAAAAACAATCAGTTAATTTTTTCAATAGGATTCCATCATCTGCAAAAAGACCCTGAGCTGGACTGGTTGACAGCTACTAACACTTGCAAGTCTTCAAAAGCCCATGAATGCAATAAATAATTCTTCAGATTTGAATCCTGTGCATTCTAAAATTTGTAGAACTTAACCACATTAAATTTAACCCAAAATCTGTGCTACATTGTGCTTCACAATAACTTGTGGTAACTATCCTAAAATGATAATCTTTCTTTTAAATCAATATCAAAGTAACACCATTTTAAATTGATTCACCAAAATTTACAGCTTTTAAAATTCACATTCTTTCTGCCAAGAACTCGCACTTCTGATTAATTTGGCATAGTGCAAGGCAATTCTTTTATGTATAAATTTTTAGTTTTTCTAAAAATAAATTCTATTTCTCACAGATTTTAAGAGGTAAAATTATTCTTGAAACCTTGCCCCCCCATCTCTTGCTGCTGGCCAATGAAAATTCGGCATTTCGTCTGGCACGTCCAATCATGATTTGGCATGTTGGTGCTCTGGAAAAATCTTAACTCTACATCAGTGGTCCCTCACCCAACGATTCCTGGTCATTCGAATCCTGATCTCATTGCAAGTTTGTTTCCAAATCGAATTATGAAAATATTTCAAATTAATGATTTAAATTCTGTTAATTATGATGAGAGGGTTAAATTTGAATCTAAAAATTAACACCTCATAATTTTACATCATTGCCTTATTTTTCATTAGAATGAACATTCATTCTTATGACATAACATCATGTCTTCTACAGTAACAGCAGAGCAAGACATTTTGGGTATATGCAAATACTTCATGAATGATACTCATTTAAGTTATAAATGATATAGCTCAAAACAATATATATATATATATACACAAGTGTCGTTTTTTTTTTTAAAAAGCTCCGATGGACCATTAAAAAAGATGAGTACAGATCAAGATGAATTTGTTATCAAAAGTTATGTTTAATCATGGTCGCTTTTCAGCACAAGATTCATCATGAAGACTCAAGGCTTTCTCATATTGGAAGTCAAGCTTTCCTATTCACTCTTCGAGGAACATTGCCACTATAGATGGGGATGGACTTGCACTTTGTTTCAAAGCTCCATTCCATTTTTGTTTTACATGGCTCTTAATAGTCATTAGTAATTCTGACAATAAACAGCTGCATTGACCCTGGACCCTTAAACTCAACAAGCAAGACACCTTTTTGATTCCAAAAACCTCCAGCCATAACCCTTCTGCTGGATTTTGTGTAAACAGATATGCATTCGTGTCTCCTGTCATCATGAACATTGGTTTACTCATCTTTAAATTGTCTACACCATTTACACACAACATCATTCATAAAGTTTTCATATATATTGGGCTTATTTTGTCTGAATTATTTCCATTCTGCTTGAAGAAAGTGAATAATACTATGTGACTTGCTATTGGGGGGGGGGGGGCATCAACTGTACCATCCATGTTTCCATGCCTACAGCTTAGCTAAAAATCATGAGATGGCATCAGTAATAACAAAGGTTATAGTTACAGAGTTTTGCCTTCCTCTAACATTTGTCTGGTTATTTAGCAACTCGATTGGAGGTAGAAAAGAAACAACCCTTGTATATATGAAATGGAATTTCTGACTCCATTCAGATTAATAATTGCTTAGATATAAAATAACAGTCAGTTGTTAAATTGCTTCTTTATTTGAATTATGAGCATCTTCATGCTGGAATCCGGAAATGGAACAATCAACTTAATATCAATGCATTAGCAAAAATGGTCACCACAAAATTGTGAATGCATCAATACAAGCAGCGAGACAAAAAAAAGGGGGGGGGGGAGCAGCAATCAAATCATGAGGTTTTATATTGTTAAAAACTTAATTTATTATAGAAAATTCTAGAGTTCTCTTTTTAAAGTTGAAGTAATTGGCGAAAATTGATTGGAATGAATTAGGTTGAACATTTAAAAAAAAAAAAAAAATCATTAACACATATTCATCACATAAAAAAAATGTTTATTTACAATACTGGAGATTTTAAATCGTCAATTAAATTTTAGTGACTTACGAGTCTGTATCTTTTTGAAATGTTTTATTGTGTTGCTTGTATTAATATTTAATACTTCCATGAACACAATTGTCACAAAAGTGGCATGGTTATAACAATACATTCAAGTCATATTCCTGCTTGAAGAATGATTGTTCTTAAAATAGCAAAGATGCTACCCATAGTAACATATTATATAAACAATAGTAGAAATTATTTTTTATGCTGCTATATAATGTTTTTAAAGATCATTATATTATTATGTGGATACTTTTTAAATTAATATATTTTAATTTCTATTTCTAGGATTGAACAATGATAATCTAGTTAACCAGCAGCCTTTTGAACAAAATGCAGCTGAATTAATTAACTCCTTCCTCTCTCATCTTCCCAAACCTGTCTGCCTTCTGGCTCACAATGGAAACTGCTTTGATTTTCCCCTCTTAAAAGCAGAGTTTGCTCGATTATCAATTTCTTTATCCTCTGACATACTTATTGCCGATACATTGGTTGCCTTCCGAACTTTCGGAGTACCAGTGCTTCCCCCTGAAAGAAAAATCTCCCAGTTGGTTAAGTATACAAAAAAAGGCCAAGTGTCATATGCACTGGCTAATTTGCATCTCTATTTATTCAACAAATATCCACCTGGGAGCCACAGTTCTGAAGGTGACTGCATTGCATTGGCGAAGGTGTGTCACCAGATGAAAGATCTGATATTGCCATGGGTCGATGATAATTTTTCCACTTTTGATTCTATTTCACAAATGTGGTAAAAAATACAGCTTATATAGTGTGTAATAAAGATTCATTAAAAAAATTGCTGGTATTTTTATATACGAAGGTTAAGCATATATAGAGAGAAAGATAATTTTTGCTTTTATGAACATAGTGAGATAAAAAATTGTCCTAGTATATTTTGTGATGACTTGTAATATTTTTATACTTAAATTAAGAATGTAAAATTGTAACAATAGATTTATAATTGAATATTTTTGTAAATATGCAATTGCATGTATAGATTTATGAAAAATCTAATCTATTTTGTAAAGAGATGAAATATATTTAAAAAAAAGTTGAAGTTTTATTTTCATTGTTATGAGAGCATAAATCAGATTTTTCCTGATAGTATTTGAATTCTAAGATTTTTTTTTAAAAATAACTATTTTGTTGTTTTAAACTGTGTTGTAATTTCAATCTGTTAGTATTTAAATATAATTATTTATATATTGACTCATTTATTTGTGATTAAGCATATTACACATACATACAAACTGTGTGCATATTTGCTTCCTTCATTCTATTCTGTTCTGAGGGGTGAAAGAAATGTTTACATGAGGTGAAAGAAACAAATAACTTGCAGAAGTATTAGTATAAATTTAAAAAAAAAACTTTTCAGAATGAGAAGGGACTGATTAAAGGATCACATCTCAAGTATTCATAATTTAAGTATTATATTATAAAGAATTAAAAAAAAATGCTTCAAAAATTAGAAAAATGGCCTAGTGAATGTGAATTTCTTCAATATAAGAACTTCTATGCATGTGTTTGTTTAAAATAACATCAGAAATCCATGCATATACAATACACATAACAAGAATATTTTGCTTATATACAAGGTTTGGCTATTAAAAGTCGATGCTGTAAAACATTTTATTTTGAATTGATACACATTTTCTTATCACCTACAGTATACATTGCTACATGCGAAACAGTGCTGGAAGTCTTCTGTCAACTTCTTCAGGATGTGTGCTGCTTTCTCTTTCATAGCTTCAAATTTTGTTCGCTTAAATGTTTATTTCACCTCAGGAAACAGAAGTCACATAGCTGTAAATCCAACGAATAAGATTGATGGCCTAATACTGGGATGCTTTACTTATCTAGAAACCTCTTGTCTTGTAGAAGTGTCTTGATGAAGAACCCATGACTTGTCCTTCCACAATTCGGGTTATTTTATCCTTTCACAGAGTTTAGCAAGAATGTGAAGGCAGTAATATTGATTAATAATTTGACTTTCAGGAGCACAATGGAGGTACACAATTCCATGAATATCGAAAAAGAACCAAACAATAATTGCTTTGAATTTTGATTTGTTCATTCAAGAGCTGTTTTTGCTCTCGGTGAAGATTATCTCTTCCAGTGCAGAGATTGGTGCTTCCATAAGTAAAAAAAAAACCATCATTCGTCACATATTATTGACCTTTCCAGTAAGTTTGGGTCATTTTCAATGGCATTCAAAATATCAGTACAAACATGAGAATTTTAAGCACCATTTTGCATGTTAAAAATGTTATGTAAAATTTGCCATACTGATTCTTTGTCATTTCCTACAGTCATAGTAATCACACAAATACTGAACCAATGGTCAGATTGAACTAGATTACTGATTTTTTTTTATATTGTCATCTGTTTCTGATGTGGAAGGGCAACCTAAACGTGAATAATCTTCCAACATCTTTTTGGCTATCTTGAAAACACTTGCACATGATAAACGTTCATTGCCATACATTTCTTTCAATAAATAAGTTTCAGTAGCAGTTTTTCCAAGATTTAAGATTTTGCAATTCATTGCTCTGTTGTTACACTTATCATTTTTCTGCAGAAACGAAAAAAAAAAAAAGTAATTAATGCACCATAACTAATGCAATAAAGGCTATGGGTATGCAGATTTGTTTACAGAAGTGAGAGGAACTGCATTTGAAAGAGAAGGCTTCATGCAAAACATTTGTCAGTTGCTGGCATTTGGCACATGTGTACTTCTGTGGCAGTGTCAGTCTTATTATTTAACATCCACAGCTCATACATGATTTTATCATTTTCGATAAACTCTTAAAAGATTTAAACTTATATTTTTGAAATAAATTACACATTTATAATTATTATAAAAAACAATCTGGAGATAAGATCAAGTTCAAAATCATGAAATGGAAACATTTTTTTTTTTCAAATTTTCAATTAGATAATCACAATACACGTTTTAATATAAAATAAGGTTTAATGATTTATTTGAGCATTTGAATATGTATACACAGTATACATTAATTTCATGAAAGTAATTTTTTATTGTTTTTATATTTTGTTCAAATCTAATAAAAGAAAATAAAAAAAATTTTAAAAGAAAAAAAAGATTTTACCTAGACTAAGTTATTTTCCTTTCAATAATATATTAATAGTAAAATATATTTCTTAACTCATTCCAGAAAAATTTGATAATGTTATTAAAAAGAAATGTCATTTAATTATTTATTTGGTAGTAAATTGTATTTTTGGGTACCATTTGATTAGCAAAGAGATATTCTTCACCTAGAATAAGGATATGGAATAAAATTACAAAATTCAAAAATATTCATAGGCGGCAAGCTCGCACCTTTGCTACAATGCCTTCCATCATGTGGCACCATCTACAATTCTGTTTTGAAGTTAGTGTGAGTTATACTATACAAATAATTTCAGTTCAAACAGATGGCATAAGATTCCATAATTTTTTTGGCCTCACTAATTTTAATTCTTTTGCAAGACATTTTGCAATCATACTAATCTACAATAGTATAGTGGTTGATTTGCATCTGTAGTTCGCAAAATTCAATTTAAGTATATTTCGGACAGCACAGATAAATTAATCTAACAAGCATTGAGGAAAGAAATAACTGAGGAGTCAAACCATGTTTTTGCTTTCAATCTTTTTTTTTTCAACTTGAACATATGTGACAATGCCCTATTGATGCATGGTTTGAATTGCAACTCAACTTTATTGGTTGTTTTCAGGAACAAATTATATCTCTATAAATAATTTGTTTATCTTGAAATAATTTTTAATGGCAACATCTCCATCATCTGAACTAGAAAAGTGAAACTTTTGGTGAAATTTAAATTGTTTTACAATACAATATAAACCAACTGATTTCAAAAATAAATTATCAAGATAAATTTTGTTTTTCATTAATAAGATCCTGTAAACATTTTAACTACCCAATTTTTGAAATGTAAAGTGAAAATTAAACTGTATATTTGAGACACTTATTATCATTTCAAAAGACTTGTGTTGCATTATAGAATTAGGATAATTTGTTTTATACAATATGTTTCATTTTTTTACATATTTGTTTTCTCTCTATAACTATTAAAATTTTAAAATATTAGATGTTATTAAGTATGCAAAGAGGTGAAGATATTCAATGAATGAAAGGAGAGAAATATTTAAAAGTGATCAGTTTTCAATCATGAATTTAAAAATATTGTAACAATTTTTTTCCTGCAAAACAACCAATTTTAATTAAATCCAATTTTACAGCAAATTATTAAAAATTTTACTAAAAAAATGAACAAAATTATTTACTTTTATGAATTGCTTTAAAGCAGCAGATCTTCAAACAATCTATGTCATAGAAGTTTTAAATGGCCTGTAATTTTATTTATAGTATTGCTTGGTCCTGTAGAGAGAAAGAAAAAAAAAAAAAAAAAAAAAAATCTTTATTTCGATAGTATACTGAAATGGATACAATATAGACAGTATTTATTTGTTAAATAGTAATTAATTTTTTTTTTGCTTTTAATAATTTATGGATTATTTATTCCATACTCAAGAAATTAAACAAGAGAGATTTTTTTTTTATTTATAATGAAACAGATTTTTAATTTATAATGAAAACAAATATATTCACAGTAATGGATATGGTGAAGGTTTTATTAAATAATTGTACCTTTAACCATGCCCCATTTTGATTTTTGAATAATCAATCTATTGGTCTTAAACACATTTTCATTATCATTCTTTAAAAATAAAACCTTAAATTTACTTTTCTAAATTTTTTTATTTTAAATTTTTTTTTAAGACCAAAACTATTAAAAGGATTTGATTAAAAAACATTTCAAGTGTGTACAGATGAATATTGATTTGACTTCTTGAGAATTTTAAATGAATTCAGAAATTCTTGTTAACAATTCATGCATTAGAAATTAACATTTCTTTCACCTTCCATCTCAGCTCTATAAAAATGTTAATTTTTTCCATAACACACACACACACACACAAATATTGTAAAAATTAACCATTACAAATGCTGATCTTTTGTTTTTTACATATGAAGTGTAAAATAGAATTTTAGTTTTTGAAATTTTAGTAATCCCATAATAAAACATTTTAATTAGTTTAATATTGTAGCAGTTAAAAATAATGCATCATATTTAAAAAAATACTGTTTTTAAAATAAAATATTTTTAATAAGTAATAAAATAGGATGGAATACATTGTGTTACTAGCTGGCAAGATCTATAACTATAATAAAATTTTATGATATTGAAATGAGAAAACAAAATTTCATTGAAAATATCCTAGTATTTGATTTAAAAATTACTTCTTTTCTTGCACATTTTTAAATAAATATGTCAGAACAGTGATTAAGAAATGTTTCAAAATTTTTAAAAAGAGTTGATGTACTTATTAGTAAAAACTTATATGGTATAAGATAAATTTTAATTTACTACTAATAAATACTCTCCATTTATAATTTTAGAATACATATCTTTTTATTAATATTTACATGATTTTAAGTTTTACTTTACAAACTACTTTACTTTCAAATTCTACCACTCATTTAATTCTAAATACTATACCCACATTTCATTCTAATTCTTATTTTATAACACACAATACAATCTGAACCCATTAACTCATGATATTCCGGATTCAATGAGAGTTAAGTGAATTGCAAATTATAGTGTTGATATTAATTGAGCAATAATATATGTTACGATATCAATATGAATTTTTTGTGTAATGAATCTTTGCATTACACTACAGAATAAATTCATGGTCATGCATGCTTGCTACAAAATATTTAATAAAAGAATACTTAAAATATTTAAAGAAAAATGAGTTTTTTCTTTTACCAACCAATCATTAATAGATGATAACTTACTGACATTTTGTTTCTTAATCTCTTGCATGAAAGATCTTGTATGCTGTGCCACAATCTGAGATCTCAGTTGCTCAAAATAACTCAAATAATCACTTGTACAGGAAAAAGTCTTCATAATTCTTCAAATTTGATCAATACAGAATGCTCGAACATTCAGCTTATCTCATTGACCACAAAATCTTGAAACAAATCTCTTACAAAAAATAATCCCGACCGAAACATTTTACTTTCCAATACATGATGATCATATATAATGGGTAAGTCAAAATGATTGCTGGAATTTTTAAGCTTTACTGTGCAAAATGTAATTAATGTATTTATTCAAAAGATCACACAATAAAAGGTAATATACACAAGTTACGAAAAGCAGTTTACAATTTTTTATTTCGTCAACAGATGGAATCATAAGCTCAATAAGTGTCTGGAATAATGATTTTATATGAAGCCAAAGAAGGAAAAAGTTGTGTTTAGTTTCACCCTTATAGCAAGGTGACAAAACAGTAAAAAGCCTTTTGTGAGCTTGAGTGTCATATAAGCAAGTCTATTATCACTACTCAGCAACATTACCAGATGAAACACGAACAGATAGCACCAGAAGGATAAGGGATTTCATTGTTGATATTCATGCATTCGAGAAATACTGTACTTGCAAAGGAAAATCAACAAATCATCCTTCAATAGAAGAAGATTTAGTTCAGTGCATTCAAGACAACTATAAGTCTTTTAAGAATCCCAATATTGAGATGGATGAGAATTGGTTGTACCTCAGAATACCCTGTAGATATTTTAGGAAGAATTAGCAGATGAAATTATATAATTTGCAATTGGTACAGCAACTGAAATGAGAAGACCTGTCATGCTGATTAATTTTTTTGTGATACACTTCTGATATTGATGGAATATGATGAATTTTCAAAAAGTCAGTATTCAACCATGAATTAACGTTTCACATTTCCAGATTAGTAAATAAGTATAAAGAAAGAATTAGGGGTACAAAACAACCATAATTTACAACAATGTAATATGAACTTGATTCTCTAAAGAACAGTGTTTTTGCACATCCCATGAAAAGAATGTTCTTTTCTTCAAAAATTACCATGAAGGGTACTGTATCATGATACACTTCAAATATGGCTTCTGCCATAATTGAAGCTACAAGATGACTTGCATAGCTTTATTCTGCAACAGGATTGTATATCACATCATTTTCTACATTAAGTACGGAACCACTTAAATAACACATTACCACAAAGGTGGATTGGTCACATAACTGTCCTAGACAAAACAATGTTACCTTGGCCATCACAATCCCCTGATCTCACTGGTTTTTTTTTTGTGGGTGCTCATAGAGGATTGCTTGTGTGTGCCTCCAGATCCAATGTACAGGACTGATTTCAAAGACTTTCACAACTGCTATTGCCAGTATCGATACAGACATACTACACGAAGAGCACAGATTACACATTTGTGAGGGCTATATTCAAAACTTAAAAATAATATCTTTACATTTACATTTGTTTCGAATAAATACATTAATTACATTTTGTGTAGAACAGCTTTGAAATGCTGACATTGATTGCAATTTGCTCTGAATAAAATAGAAAGAAAAAGTTTTAATGTCAGTTCTAAATAAAAAACTTGTAATGGCATTGGAACAAAAGATTAATCAGAAGTGGTTGCTCATCAAGTGAACTGTAGCAAAACCGTGTATAAAGCAAACTTGTGGGTTCAGTCTGACGACAGTTCATCATGATTTATAGGGTTCTTCAAAATGAATCATCCGATTTTAAAATTTTATATTTTTAAAAATAAACAGCACAGGATGGTATGTAATACATTAATATTGGGAAAAGTGTGGTGGATTAGTCACAGTAAATCAGATGACATGATGTGACACAGCTGGCCACCTAAGTCACCTGATACAACCCCATGCAATATCTTTTTTTGGGTGTGTGTGTGTAAAGGATAGAGTGTATGTGCCAAAATTGCTTACAAATTTAAGTGAATATAAACAACGGGTTTCTGCTACTGTACAATCAATTACCACAGTTACTTACAATGTGTTTGGCAGAAATTTACAAATGGAATTGACATAATATGTGTAAGTACAGGAAATTATATTGAACACTTGTAAACTAAACTTCCATATTTCCCCCTTGCATAAATGCATTATTTATTATTCTGCATCTCTTAACTATAAAATTATTGCATTTTGAAATCAGATGATTAATTTTGAATAGTCCTGTATTATCAATTAATATTGAAAAAAGTAGCATAATGGCACTATCAATACAAAAATAAATTACCAGGTCCTACAGCTATAACTGTTTTGCTACCAGGAGCAACCTCTGTTCTTCCACTGTCACATACAAGACTGGTAGGAAGACCAGATTTCTTTGCTGTTTCATATAATTCTATTCTAGGTGTAGAAATTAAGAAAATCATTGTTAGAACATTAGTAGATTGAAATAAATATTTCATTAATGTAAGGTGAATTCTACATTTAATAGGAAGGCACAAAAGACAAGAAATAATATGCACAGTGTCTCTTAAATATGATTATAATTGACAAGGAGATAGAACTTTATTTAAAATGATCATTTATTACAGCAGCTATCTGTTGGTTATGAATAGCCTGGTTTTGAAGAATTGAAATGAAGGAACACAATGAGGGAAATATTTTCCAAGCAAATTTTTTAAGGGAAGTACACGTACATTTGCATAACAGAAAAACTTGAGTAATTTGGCTGAAGACAGCAAACTGATTGCTGAAACATGTATTGAAATATAAAACCAAATGTATGTAATCATTAGCTAACAGTTCTAATGATAGCTAATGATTACATAACAGGTCAATTGGAAAGTCCCCGGCCTACCATAGTAAAACACATTTTTTTGGCAAAATTAGTTTTTTTTATTCAACATAATTCCCATCAAGGGTGATACACTGATTATAGCGACCCTCCAACTTTTCGATACCATTTTTGTAGTACGATTTGTCCTTTGCTTCAAAATAGGCCTCAGTTTCAGCGATCACCTCTTCATCCGACGAAAATTTCTTCCCAGCGAGCATTCTTTTGAAATCGGAGAACAGGAAATAATCGCTGGGGGCCAGATCTGGAGAATACGGTGGATGAGGAAGCAATTCTAAGACTAATTCATGGATTTTTCCCATCATTTTCACTGACATGTGACAAGGTGCATTGTCTTGGTGAAGCAGCACTGTCTTTTTCTTCAAATGCGGCCGTTTTTTGGCGATTTCGTCCTTCAAACGGTCCAATAACGCTATGTAATAGTCGCTGTTGATGGTACTTCGTTTTTCAAGGTAGTCTATGAAAATTATTCTATGCACATCCAAAATACAGATGCCATAACCTTGCCAGTCGACTGTTGCATTTTCCCACGCTTAGGAGCGGGTTCATCGTGTGCAGTCCACTCGGATGACTGTCGATTGGACTTCGGAGTGAATTGATGGAGCCATGTTTCATCCATTGTCACATATCGGGTCGAGTTTATTACACTTGATCATCTTCAAACACTGCTCCGAATCATCGACTCGTCGTTGTTTTTGGTCAAAAGTGAGCTCGCTCTGCACCCACTTTCTCATACACAAATATTCGTGAATGATATGATGTACACGTTCAGTTGATATCTTTAGAGTGTCTGCTATTTCATTCAATTTCAATTCACAGTCATTCAAAATCATTTTGTGGATTTTTTTAATGTTTTCGTCGGTAACAACCTCTTTTGGGCATCCACTGCATTCATCGTATTCGGTGCTCATTTCACCACGTCTAAACTTAACTAGTATACCAATCCTTGATTTTCCTGGGGCAGTGTCCGGAAACTCGGCATCAAGCCAAGTTTTAGCTTGAACTGTATTTTTTCCCTTCAAAAAGCAATATTTTATCAACAAGCAAAATTCCTTTTTATCCATTTTTTTCACAAAAACAAAAGTTGCTTCACTCAAAATGCTATAATTCACAAACTAATGATCTGACAGCTGTCAAATTTATACTCGCATCTTTTGAGGGTTAGGGCTAACTAAAAAACATATGGATTTAATTCTAGTAGCGCCATCTATGTGTCAGGCCGGGGACTTTTCAATTGACCTGTTACATAATAGCTAATGATAATGATTGCATACATACATAATAAGCAAATAAAAGACTAATTTCAAAAATATGGAATCTTATTAGATGAACTTGCAGTCCTTTGCCGTTTTTTTCCAATAGAATATGTATTTGAAAAAAATCAACTTTTAACATTCACCAACAACTGGTTTTTTAAAATATTTTCTATTTTCAGAAAAGGATTTTAAGAAATGAAACAATATTTACAAATTTTTTCAATAAAGTTTACATCAAGAGCTGAGAAAATAAAAACAAATGCACTTACAGACTTTTTTCACTCGATGTTCTTAATACAACTTTTGCTTGTGCATATGCTTCCCATAGACGTGCAGTCTCAGGATTGTATAAAACAGCATTTTTATATGCCATTACAGATGCATGTGAGCACTAGACATAATTAAAAAAAATATTTAATTAAAAATAATTTAAAACCATCAAATATAAATTTACAAACATTTAGAAAATAAGCTTATTCTTGAATGTTTATAATCCTTTTACATTACAATTAAATAAAAAAATATATTAAGAATCACTAACTTCAAATAGTAAATTTCATCCTTCGTCATAAAGTCTTTAGCAGTATGCAAACAGAAAATGAGGCATTACATTTTGTATTAAAAGGCTCTCATATTTTCATTCTCACACATTAAAACAAATGTGTTTAAGAACTGAACTAATCAATGTTTGTTTCTTTAAAATCTTAAAATACTTAATAGCCACATGGAAGATAGCAACTTTATTTTTCAGCTGGTCAGTTTGTAATTATATTCAAATAATGTAAGAAACTCATTGAAACTAACCTGAGCAGCAATTTTTCCTTGTCCCATTCTTAAGTCATCTCTTACAACAAGAACAAGTTTGTACTCCTGCAAATTCTCATTTTTCAAGAGCTAAAATAGTTCAATGATTTTTAAAAAATTGTCAAAAATACTGTATCATAAGAAATAAACTATTTGGTAAAATTACTTTTTATTCTAAAGTTGATCACAGCACTTGTTTTGAAACAAATTGCTGAAATGTCAAATGTAAAAATACACATATATAATATTTTTTGACAATCCCCATTTATACATGCTTCATTCTAGACAGGTTTTCAGACATGATTTACTCATCAAATCTATAGCTTATATTACACATATATTATGAGATGAAACATGTTACAATCATTCATTATAAAACATATTAAATCTTTTCTTTCTTTTAAATATTTTATAATTTTTTTTTATTAAAAAAAAAAAAGAAAAGAAAAATAGTATAAGAATCACCTTTTCAAGTTTCATTACTTGTAAATATTTATTAGATCTTTAAATTTTTTTTTTGTAAAAATCCCTTTATTTTTTTTTTTTTTTAAAAAAAATGCATTAATTCATTCAACTCAGTTTTTTTTCCTTCAAAAAAGGAGTAGTATTTATTCAAGATTTCCATCACAGTTCTTTGATAGAAAAATTTATCACCCAAACCTCTTTTGCCTTTATCTCTAATTTTTACACTTTTTTCTTTACTTCAACATATTCCCATAATTTATGATTGCTATTCACATCATTATTTCAAGTTAATAGCTTGAAAAATTCTTTGTTACATGTTTAATAATAATTAGAATCTAATACAGCTTAAATATGTAGAACGAGTCGTAAACAATATTTTTGTTTTTACTTTCAATTTTAAATAGGAAATTACTAATCCACAAATAAAATATCTCCATAGTGAGTTCTGTAAGTTACTGTAGTGAGTTTTCAAACCCACATAAACAATGTTAATTGGATTGATTTAATTAAAAAAAGTTTTGTGACCTATTTGATATAAATCTGATACCAGGAATGAAAAACTGACTTATAAAAACAACAATACATAATTATGTTTATTTTAAGATCTGAATATATTTAAAATCTGAAGTATTTTAAATAATTAATTCATAGTCATTACATCAATAAAAATAAGTTGATCTTAAGAGTGAAAATCATAGAAATATAGTTGTTCAAATGCAGGTAAAAAATTTCACAAATAATATAATTTAAAAACATAATATACAACTACAAAATATGATTTTTAACCCGTAACACAGGAGGTGAAAAAGTAGTAACAGGTGATATGAGGTCTCAGAGATTACACTTTGTTAATATTTTGATAAACCCATTTGATTAAAATATCATCCTGTTTTTTCAAGTAGATGTTCTTTGCACTTTTAGAAAGAAATATGTGTTTACATTTCAAAGTGAAATAAAGCTTTTTCCAGAAATTTTTGCAAGAGCCTTAGATTATACAATGAATATTATGTAATGCAATAAATTTTATAAAAAATAATAAAAACAAATGTAATCTTTTGCTAATTTTTGTGTTTTAGTGATTTAATAAGTAAGTCAAATTTCAATAAGAGAAGATTCAGTATAGCACAACACAGAAAAATTCTGATAGTACCTGAACTATCTTATTTCATGGATTTTTCAAGAAGCAAAAAATTTGGTCCTCATCTTCTTTAACACCATCATTGCTTAATTGTTGTGTATATTTCAAACAAACAAAGTTTTGGCAAGTTGTATAAATATAGGTTACGTTTCCATTTCGCTGGCACAACTGATAAAGTCGCCAAAAATGATACAACCGACACCAAACGAAATATGTGTATACTGTGTTTTGCTGCCAATAAAGTCTGCTTGGTGATATTTGATCTGGCGAAATGGAAAAATTCCTAAATATGTTGTCTTTCTTTTCTTGCTTGGGAGATACAAAGGACATATGTTTTCCTACATTTGAATTTTATATGTACTGCACCATATTCTGAGACACTGCTTCTTTTCCTAAAACCTGTTTTATTGTCAAGTGCAATTCCCAATCTATATTTGGATTTCTAATTGCATTGCTATATGTAGTACTAAACTTTGCACAAATATTTTCAAAAACACCATCAAAGTCATAAAATTTTGTGAACACCCTTGGTGCAAAATGTATGCATTTATTATGCTCATACGTACTAATCAATACCTAATCATTTTAATCCTTTTTTTTTTTTCTTATAGTAGCATTTCATGGAATTACTTGCTGCTTCTGGCTCTGATAAATCTCTATCATCTGAGGAAATTTTTTAGTCTGTAAAACTATCACAAACAAAATCTTTTTCGTAGTCACCCTCCCCAATAACATATTTTGCAGCTCTTACATGAAACACACATCAAATGGAAGAATCAATCTCTTATGATCTAATTTCAGATACATGTATAACGCCGATATTTTTTAATGAAGATTCAACACATTCTGCACGGAATTAATTTCATAAAATTACAGAAATCGATAAAATTAAAAGATAATATTTGGTAAAAATACTAAAATATCAAATAAAAGGATAATGAAAACTGTTTGTCATAATTGATATTAATAATGCCAGATATGTATTACATTTTTATGCACTTTCATAAATTGCATTCTATGTTTCAAATGTTATTATTTAAGAACATGAAACCAATACTTATACCTTATAAGCAGCAAATAATTTGTTTCCAATTTGTAACCCATAGTTAGTATTTCTAAAAACGTAACCGGAACAAAAACCGATACCAAAAGAAAACAGTCCCATATCATGCGTTTTTGTTTACATTTGCTCAATGAGATTTTGAATTTCTTCAACTCACTTCCATTTGTATATTATTATTATTATTATCATTGTCGCGAAATTTAAACTTGTCATTTTGTTTTTCACAAAATCGATCATCTGTTGATTGATTTTTTTTGTGGGATGAGTAACAAAGGCTATTATCCCTTTTAAAAGGTGGCTATGGTAGCCTAGTGGTCATGGTGGAGGACTCGCTGCCGGCGGTTTTCACCGTATCGTCGGCTTGTGTCTTGATGTCACTAAAGATGCGCCGTGTAACCGGGGTTGATGCACGTAAATCTGTCGAGGTTCAATGTCCTCCCAATGGTGTGGTATGGAAGTTGGGAGGAGGGTTTCCAGCTCAAATGTTGGCCTCGTCACTTGACAGAGGTTCTAAATTACGAATTATTTAAAAGATGATTTTCATTCAGTAGATATAAAAAGTATTTCAACTTTTGTAAGAAGATTCTGAACAATCGATTATTTGTATGCGTATTTCGATAAATACAGGGAAGAGAAAAAAAAAATAGTGGAATGTGTAATGCTTTTTTTACACTGGCAACAAAGGTTGACTGGTTTTACAGTGGGTCGAAAAAATAGTTGAGCACCGTGACTCTTTTTTCAGTCGATTTTAATAATCCATTTGATATAGTTTGTGTTGCAATTCCTTATTCATCTGCTCGATACGTTGAAAGCATTGAGCGAAACAGTAGGCCTTCACCAAGCAACACTTGGAGGTATTTCCCTCCGTCAGAGGTGCACGTCGTCGTGATGATAGGTGGGTACGATGGTCTGTACCTGGGAAGGGGATCCACCGACTCGACCGGTATTCCATACGAGGATAAGATGTGCTGTTGTTTGGTGCCCTTGATCAGCAATACACCTCCCTCTCCTTGGTCCAGGTAAGAGTACAGTCTCCGAACGCTAAATGACAACCATTCGAAGGGCACACTTCTCGGGATGTTTAGCGTAGGTGAAGGTGCTGATGCATCCACCGGTGGGTATACCGGTATTTGGAACTCATCGGTAGGTGGGAGTGGTCCACAGTCAAGACGAACGCTTCGGGATCGGATCCCTCCTCAGGGATGCTGACCAAAACAACCTCAATCGGCGTGGGTTGCCGACAGTACTGAAATGAACAAAGAAGCTAAGAAGGCAATACGAGACATGAAGAAGGAGCTCTTAGTCAAACAATCAGAATGACTGGATGTGGTGAGCAAAATATTTTTTGCATGTCAAAGCATGGATGAATCACAAGTTTTTTTTTTAAAAAAAATAATGCATGTTTTGAAATACGGGAGACCGAGTGGACTATTTTGTCTACTCGGTCTTTTTTTCGGTAAAAACGTCATTTTTTCTTCAAACAATTCAGTCCATACTTTTCATTTCCATTTCTTGGGTGATAATTTGTACACGGCTCAGGTATTTGGCGAACTGATAGCTTTTCACCATCGCACACTCCGAAATGTCTCCATCCTCATGCACGTCGTGCAGGTTTTTAGACAAGGTCATTTCATACGAGGGCCATCCGGAAAGTAGATTACGTTTTCGTCTGTGTCCGCTAGGGGCGGGGCTAGCGCGGCCATCTTGGGGTCAGAGCGTTGCGCAGCTCAGTGGGCATCTAGCCGTGCTAGTGAGAGGTTCGTGCTGTGCTCTGTTCAGATACTGTGACGGTTTAAAATGTCTGCGTTAATTGAAAATCCCGCGAGGTGCGTGCAGTAATAAGGTTTCTGACTGCAAAAAATTGTAAACCGATAGAAATCTATCGGCAGCTTTGTGAAGTGTATGGGGACAACATTATCACGGAAGGTGGAGTGCGTCAGTGGGTCATAAGATTTAAAAATGGCCGAACCAATGTTCACGACGAAGATCGAAGTGGGAGACCCAGCATAGTGACTGCCGAACTTGTCGAAAAAGTCGATGCTAAAGTCCGTGAAAATCGAAATTTCACAATAACGGAACTTTCTTTGAGTTTTCCACAAATTTCGCGAAGTTTGTTGCACGAAATCATCAGCGAAAAGCTTGGTTACCACAAGTTTTGTGCAAGATGGATTCCAAAAATCTTGACAGAGGACCAAAAAAATCAGCGAATGGCTGCAGCGTTGAACTTTTTGGACGCTTACCATAAGGATGGTGACTCTTTACTCGATCGCATCGTTACTGGTGACGAAACATGGGTGAAACACGTGAACTGTGAAACGAAATTGCAATCAATGCAGTGGGGGCACACAAGTTCTCCCCAAAAACCCAAGAAATGCATGCAAACAATGTCGGCAAGGAAGATGATGGCGACTGTTTTTTGGGACAGAAAAGGTGTGATTTTGGTGGACTTCCTGGAAAGAGGCACTACAATAAACTCTCAAAGGTATTGCCAAACTCTCCAAAAACTCAGAAGAGCAATTCAAAACAAGCGCAGAGGAATGTTGAGCTCTAAGATCTTGTTGATTCACGACAACGCCCGGCCCCACACGGCAAATGTCACTCGTAAAGTTCTTGAATCTTTTAAGTGGGAGTTGTTTCCTCATCCGCCGTACAGTCCTGACCTGGCACCGAGCGACTTCCACCTATTCCCAGCAATGAAGAAGTGGCTGGCTATGCAGCGTTTTGATGACGACGCACAGCTGCAAGAAGAGGTAACGAAGTGGTTGAAGGCGCAGGCGGCCGAATTTTTCGACGAAGGAATTTCCAAGCTCGTACATCGCTACGATAAATGCCTTAATTTGAATGGTGACTATGTAGAAAAGTAGTATTTGAGTGTGGCTTTCATCTGTATATAATAAAATTTGTTTCCTATAATTTGTTTATTTTTTATTCCAAAACGTAATATACTTTCTGGATAGCCCTCGTACATGTCCCTGAATTTGGGCAAGGTGTCCAAGTAGATTGTTTCCGATCCCATTGCTTAAAACATTTTTTGCTGGTCCACACCTTTGACAATGACGAAACTATCTTCCCCATTCGTCTGGTATCCAAATTTACCGCTCACAAAGAAGGGTAGAACGGCACCCTGCCAGGGATCTACCGAGGGAGGCATACGGATTCATTATCGTACCGGTTGGTCCTATGATCATGGGACATCATAGGCTGGTCGCTATGGTCCACGGTGATGACGGTTACTTGCGAATCACTTCCATTGATTGGGATGGTGGCCAGAGACAATTCGATAGGCATGGGGCTTCCACGGTACTGAAACACGTTAGCATGGGCAAAGAGAATGACGACGAGGTATTGTAAGTGAATGAGCACTCTGAGTAAAAATCATAATGTACTTTGCTGCTGCAGTCTCGCCTTATATACTCTTCAGGAGCGGAAAGATGACGTCAAACGACTAATCTGGCAGCTTATTGGCCAACGCTTGCTGATGGGAGCGTTCCACGTGCGTTTCCAAGGCCCGTTTCCATCTTTGGAGACACACTACGCGCCATGGGATAGCGTCCTCCCGATGAATTTCCCTAACATCCAACCACATTAACCAGCGAATGTAGGCCTCCACCAACCGCGTACAGGGCCTCACGTCCACGGAATAGGCATTCGGATGCTTGGACTGAAACTCGTCCCCGACAAGGCAAGACAGGGGACGACCGAGTTGAAAAGTGCGCAATACCACACCCGGATCTTACGTCAAATCCAAATGACTCATAAAGACGACCACCGTTTTTCCAAACATGCGGGGAATGTGAACGCCAAAGTTGGGCTCAAACAGAACCAGGTAAGGATAGTCGGATTCGTAATATGTGACACGATCCGGTCACCGACCCACATTTCCAAAGACAATGGTGGTCCGACGCCGACATTTTTCTAACGAACTTTGTAGCAACGCCATCTTCTTAAGTCTTGTTTTGTCAAAAAATGACACCTAAACAGTGGAATGAATATGTATTCCAAGATTTTGAGTCATTGAGAAATACCCGTGAATAAATTTCAGAAATACTCGTGAATAAACAGTATTTTTTGGATAGAACAATATTTGAAAAACCTATTCCCAAGATTGGTGTTTTATTGGACAAAAAAAAATGACACAAGTTTCAGGTAATAATCATTTTTATTTACACACACACGAAATTACAAAAATTTACAAATATCCACAAAGTTTTTTTTTTACTCAAAGTAATTTTTACAACTCAAATCCACAGGTAAGATGGGTTTGAACCCAATCTGTCAAGTTTTGATGAAATCACAATTGTTTTTTGGCATGGTCAAAAGTCTAATGGAACGTCTGCTTTCAATGCAAAGCTGCTTTCAAAACCCTTCAGAAATGATAATAACTCTTCCTCGTGAAATAGGGGCGGTACAGTGTGAAGCACCTGGGCTCGTTGGGGTTGGTTGGAGGGGTAGGAATCTTCTCAGGAACTGAGTTTTCATCAAACAGGAGTTCCAAAAAATTCCCAGGTGCAAACGCCGCAGAGATTAAATCATCGTACGCCTGATCATCCTTCAGGGTAGGTTCAGGTAGAGCTGGGACAACCACAGGTGCAATAGTCTCTTGTGGAAGAGGGCTGATAAACACAGTTTCAGGCTCAATTAGTCTTTAACTGATAGAAGATAGAAATTGGTGCCATATGCTACACCCACACTTTAGTGGGATGAAGTGTTTTAGATACAAACTAATGATATACTTCAAAGATTAAAGGAATTTTTCTTCAAGACCAAAGGATTTGATTAAAAACATTTCAAGTGTGTATAGAAGGAATATCAATTCACATCTTCCACACGGAGAACGACTGCACCACAGGTACGGTAGCCACTTGATCACTTCGTTTGTATGGAGTTTCAGTCATAGTCGTGTTTCCTTGTGGAGGAACGAGTTTGGACTTGAGCTTGAGGGCCTCGCAAGTCTTCTGCACAAAAGGAAAGGGAATAAGAACAGCATCAACAGTGGTCTCCAGAATAGTAGTGACTCTATTTAAAAATTGCGTTGTGGAGTAATCATTCAGTCGAAGATGATGATCTCGATAAAGTAAAGGAGGTAAAAAAACCCAGCAAAGGCCCTCAAAATACATTGTAGGATGTGTAAACACATCTCAAAGATCATAGCGATGACCATGTCGAAAGTAAGTAAGAAAATTTCTCAAAAGTTCGCACAAGAAAATAACAAGCAACTCACAGAAACATCCAAATCAACATTTGAATAATAAATGATTTTAAGGTAACAATGAAGTTTCGTACTAATATACTGTGAAATTATATATATTATTGGTCAGTATGAATGTATAAGAATCACCCAAATCAATGTGAGAATGCTATTTTTAGATAAAGGATTTAATGGCGGCTATCTATTTATTAGAATATAGAATATCAGTTAAGTATATAGAATATAAGATACTACATAATGGATATATGTAATATGTTACAGAGGTCTGAGATGTCCATGGAGGTAGAATCTCCAGAATTATCAGAACTATTCTTCAACGGTGTTCAGAATCACTTTATCGTCAAATTGCCGTCTTTTCAGAACTTTTTGAATGAGTCTTAGACAAGGTAGATGCAAAATAGTAATAAAAAAAAAATAAGAGCTATGCGAGGAATGTTCCATGGGAATCACTGCAACAAATCGTTGCACGCAGTAGTCACACGAGGGAGGTTGTTGCCATGCAAAAGAATGGTCTCTTTGGTGAACATGCAACATCGAAGGTTCTTGTTCTCTCTTTTTAATTTGTGTAAGGTGATGCAATATTTGGTTACATTAACTTTCATGGAGAAATGTGAGAACATTTTTTTTTTGATAAACAGTGCTGCCGCTATTCCGCACTTAGATATTTACCTAGAATTTTCTTCAACAGATTTCTTACTACTGTAATTGTTTATATTGATCTAACCACGTAAACGAAAACAGGCAAATAAGTGTTATCAGTACTGATTCGTCCTTTGCTAAACTCATCGTAATTTCGAAACTCTGAGGTGCGAAGACTCTGCGTCTCATCTAGTAGCAAAATATCTCAGTAACGATTTTCACAATACAAGTTGTGTATTAAATCAAATAATCAAATTAGAGCACAACCTCTTAAATCACGACAGTTTGCTAAACTATATGGGGCAAATGATGAACTATCAAGCCTATTCTTATTACACATCGAAATACGATTGTTGTCAAGAGGTTCATGTTTATAAAAACTTGTAGAATTGTTTAGACCGTTACAGAATTTCTTACTGAAATTAATCCAGTCTTAAGTGATGAATTGGGGAAAAAAAAACAATATTTTTTATTAGACCGATGTATTTAGCAAAGTTCAATGATGTTTAAATACGGAACAAAAGGAAAGATATTACATTAATTCCAACACGGACAATTATTTTAAGCTTTCAAGTTAAATTACACTTGTTTTTGTCTTCATTGTTACTTAAAGCTTTTCAATAATTTTTAAATTAAAGGCAACTGGATATATCGACATAGAATTGGAAATATATACAAATCATCATCAAAAATTAAGCATTGATTTTAAATTACGCTTTGGAGATACTGAAAATATGAATATCCAAGAATGGATTTTCACGCTACTTTCTGCTCAAGTTAAAATAACGACAGTAATTTGCAAGTTGAAATCACTGAATTAATAGTTGACCTTGAAGCAAAGATGCTTTTTAATAATTTAATTGTGAGTCAATTTTGAATGACTATAAATATTAGGCAAAAATATCCAAAGCTTTGGAATGCGGCATTTCCCTTTTATAACTACTTGTCCAAGCTCATATATGGTTGAATCTGACTTCAGTCATGTTAATTCTATTTTAACAAATCAGAGAAATGAATTGAATGTGGAGGTCAAGGCGATTTAAGAATGAAACTAACAAATTTCAAACCAAACATTGCTAATCTGGCCAATCTGGCCAATCGTCATCAAGCACATCCATTGATTTATGCAAAAACTTGATTTTGTCAAAATAAAACAAATCATTTAAGAAAAGTTTAAGGTAAGTTTTCTTCTTTTTCTTATATCATTTTTATAGAAGAGGTTGATAAGAAAATGATAAAAAAATTTTGGGGTCGATGATCAAAATAGTTTGACGGCCCCTGGCTTAGGGTATAGCTTAAATAACTAATATGTGCCACAATAACTTCTGATTTCATTTTTAACTTCACTGAGAGATCACTAAATTATGATAATAAACTCTCATTAGAATAGTATTGATAAATACACAAAATTTATGTGTTTTGCTGTTTTGAACATATAATGAGGCTGATGTACGTTAAATCTGTCGAGGTTCCAATTCCTCCTCCTTTCCATTAGGTCGTGAGGAAATTTGGAAAGAGAGGTGACAGCCAAGTGTCGTGCTCATCAGTTAACCTAGAATCAAAATAAAGGTCTGTCTTCAATTACCTTCGTGTTGCTTCTGAGTATGCCGTTAAAGAACAATTATCAATCAATCAACTAACGGCGAAAAATTACCGATTTATTCAACCTAACTATTTCTACTTAAGTATAGGAACAACACAAACAGAAAGATGTTTAAAGTAGCTATTGCCCCAAATTCTGAGAAATGGGTACATTAAATATCTCTAGTTAAAAATAAGCAAATTACTATCTGGTTTTTATAGGTGTCTCGCACACACACACACACACACACACACACAACTTAAAAACATCACTTTACATAGTTAACACAGTTAACTGTACAAATAATATCATTTTTTGTTGCTTAATCCTCCATTTATAAAGTTTAAATATCAAAGTTCTATTTAAGTGCGTCAAACTATAACAAAAATTTATTTAGCATAAGTTATATGCAATTCAGTATTTTATCGTTTGCTTCAGTATTAAAATTTAATTAATATGCAAATCGCGTAGCATCGTTTAAAAAATAACGTGGTATATGACATAAATAATTCCGAGATAATAAGTTTTTTATGTTAGATAAGAATTTTCAGGATTTTAAAATCATGTTTTCATAAAAGGAAATGCAATACCGGAATATATGGGACAATTAACTTAATTGATTATACATGTCACGTTACTATTGTGGTTAACATTAAATCGCCTGTGCTGATGAAAGCTATATAATTTGACAGATTTCCATTAGGTCAAAATATTTTTAGTCAGGACGAAAATCTGAAAAAAAAAAAAAAAAAAAAAAATTACGTTAAAAGTTTAGCTAATGTAAAAAATGGATGAGTTTTTGGATGGTTTGGACATATGGTCATTTTTGGGCATTCTTTCTGCCTCAAGCATTTCGCTGAACCAGCCACTCCAAGTTCCACTGCCCTTAGTTTAGGAATTGGCATTAAATGTCAAATTAAATAAAGATTAACAATACCCTCTCTACAAATGGGCAGTGAGTCTGCTACGACCTTTTCAATATCGTATATCTTTTCCTCCCCAAAAGCATGTTATGTGTGCCGTGTCGAACAATGCGTTTATCTTAGGATTTTAAACATAGATATAAAAATTATACAGCAATTTTCGAACAAAATGGTAACAAAATCAACCTTGGTCTTGAGCTTACTTAATTTAAATCGTTTAAGTTTTAATCAAATGTTTCTTTCTTTATAACAAATCATTAATCAAAATTTTAAGAGAAGATTTTAGGAAGACTACAAAAAGAAAATATATGATTACATTTCATCAATTTTGTTCACAAGGACAAGGGTTTGAAAAAAATTTGAAGAACTTTTCAGAATATCATTAAAGGATCATAGATCTATTATTTCAAATGTTTACTATTGGAACAATAATTTTATTGTGTGTATGTACTTTTTATAACCTAAACAATTTTGTTCTAACTCATAAATCTTATTATATGAATTAGATTAGTTAAACTGAAATATAAGTTTATGTTAGTTTGAGGTTGAGTGAAAATGTATGACAAAATAATGTAGATGAATACTTGAAGAATTCAGTGCCAAATAAATTTAGAATCATCAAGAAGAGAGTGTAATGTAAAACACACACACACACACACACACACACACACACACACACACACACACACTTTGATAGCTGTTCAGCTGGTCTCTTATGTAGATCCTTGGTTTGGCGTCATTTCGTCTGTTGGTTTCGGGATGTATCAAATATGATTCCCCGTACTCTGCAATAAATGACGTGTCCTAGTTAACCACAATGAAAACAGATGGCTGTCCGCGGTTCATCAAGTATCAGTTATTCTATGCTTAGGTTCAATAGTTACTGAGGTTCAGTTGTTCTATGTTCAGGATCAATAGTTGGTCTCTGTCTCGTTTTGCAAGTGTTGAGTAAAGTGGTTGGCATTTGAGTCATAGACGAATTTCAGACCACTGCTCTTCAGCTCGTGACAGGTGACACAGTTTCTTCACCTCTTCTCGGATAACAGTTTTGATCGATTGCAGTTGATTTCTTGTATTTTCTATATTCTGTGTTATTATGCATTGGAGCTCCTCTTGGACGATTCGCCGAAGTATGGTGACTAGATACGTTACTTCAGTCATAGAGGTAATTAAGATGATGTTAGGTAGACAATCAAATTTCTTTTAATTAACTGGCCTCTTTTTTCGTTTCCTCGATGCACTGGCACCATTTCACGAAGTCTATCATCATTGAGATTTTTTTAGCTAAGAAAACTTGGTAAAAATCCTCAGCAATTTCTTTCAGGAGGTGAGACACATTTTTATCTTCTAGCTTGGGAGGATTCCTTTTATTATAAAATATCAGCCTACTTTGGATGTACAATTGTGCTTTCTACCATGTTTCTGTGTCTTTCATTTAAGCTCTTTTTTGGCTTTCTTCTTTGATCGTTTGCTGTCACCAAATGTTCTAGCGAGTTGCGATTTTAATTTACACAAATATGTCAGATATCATTCATTATTCTCAAACCACTCTCGTAATGTTCTACCCAGGAAAAAGTACACGTTCGCAAGGCAGAAGATTTCATCCCATTTTCTATATTTACCGACTAAGTCATACTGTATAAGCCATTTATTTTGGTATTCACATAGAGAGATTTCTGAAATTTTCATATGAGGATCAAAAGCATGAGTTTTGTGTCAACCTTTCTGGCCATCCCTTTGATGTCTTTGCTCTTTTAGGGGGAGTTTATAGAGTAGGGAGTATATAGAGAACCTTGGAGCTGATCTCTCCTTAACGCCGTGTGCGGTTCCAGAATATAGCTATCATTTTATCTTGCTCTTCCTCCAATCTGTCACGTAGATATTTTGGCAGGTTGAATAGAAAACACAACAATTATCCTAGTAACGTTGTTTTATTAACAAATTAAGATAATCTACACTTGGTTGAGAACTCTCTCAGACTGAGAGTACATGGTTTTATATATTACATTAGAATATTCCATACCTCTGCTTTTGAAACGTAAAGTATATTCTGAAAGGTGTTAGAAATTACGATGAAAAACAGAGTACGATTAAACAAAACTTTTACATGAGTTTTCAATGATATCAACACTGGCTTTGAACTTGAGAGCTCTCGTTTTTTTTTTTTTTTTTGAAGGACGATTTACCTAGGGGTCATCTGTGCTTGCGAGCTTCGTGGCAATATATTTACAATTCATTATTCATTAGTTCAATTTCATTTAATATTTTAGAAAAAAAAATTAACCGAAATTTAAATTTTCTAACGAGTTTAAACATACCATGTTTCTGATGTTTACCATGTTTATCAACAAACATGTTAAAGTATTAACTTAATACTTTTAGGAAATGTAATGCTCAAATTTTAGCTAATACTTCATTGATTACTGAAATTGTTCGTTAGTCAACTTATTACTCAATAAAATAACATAATAACTTCTTGTAAGACTCGACAAATTGAAAATTTTTTGCATTTTTATCAGCAAGGTATGAAATTCAGTGACTTGTTACATTTTTTTGAAATTTAGTGTAATGATTTAAAAGGTATCTAACAATTCATAAATATCTAGATATGGAAAAGCATAAACAGCCAGTATCTCCATACTTTATAGACTGGAACGTTGACGTTTATGAACATTATTACGCTTCTTCTCTGCTTTTTGTTCCCGTTTTTTACATTGCTTGTTCATTTCCTTCTTCCTTCTAACATTTTAGAGAATCTTAAATGTCCTTTAAAGTCTGGAAAAAAAAGACAAAATATCTATATCTCAACATTTGGTGTACCTTTGGTAATTGTGGGAGGGGAGATCACACTTGTTTTAAAATTAATTCCAAAATATTATAAAAAAAAAAAAAAAGAGAAATGAAGCGAAAAAATTATCCTTTGAAAAACTAAAATGTTTTTTCTTTTTCTTCAAGAAGTGATAATTTTGTCTATTTTTATATGTGACTCGTAATGGAATATGACTTAGATTTCTAAGGGTTACTTTAAGGTGAAATAATTATTCTCGAGACAAAAAAAAAAACTTTTTTTATTGAGCTCGTGTTCTTTTAAACAATTAGAGTTTTATTTCACAAAAAAAACTTTTTTTTTTTGTAAAATAAAAAGATACAATTGGATATTTATTTATGAATTTTATGCTCGTGATTTTATTGAGGCAGTCTCTATCCCTTTCTTTTGTTTGTGTTCTCTCCTAAACACCATTCAAGAAGATTTGACTGACTCGATACTTCAAAATTTTTAATGGTAATCCAGTTCCTTAAAATATAAGAAGATGCTGAGACTTTCTTGTACAACAACGTTAGAAGTTAAAAGGCCTTACTCAACCAGCCAGAAAAGTTGTCTTATCAGCCTGGTTGGTAAGAGCATGAAAAAAGCGATCGGTCAAATTTCTTTCGGATCCACTGGACCAGGGTTCGAAACAACGCTGCCGCATCAAGGTCATCAACTCTCTCCCCCTCCACGGGGTCGGAAATCCACCGGCCCCCAAAAACCTAATATAATGAATTTTACTATGAAATCCTTTTGATATGAATGTTGTTTTTATATTCAATGAAAAAGTGTAATAATCTTTTTCCGAGTTCAGCACTTTAACAATTAATTTTTATAACTTAGGGTTATTCCTTTTCTTTTGAGAAGATTAAAGTGGACCACAGACACATAATTTTATTTTTTAACTTTAAGAATGTTTTAAAATGCATTTTCTCTCTTAAATATACTACTGCGTAAAAGTGAGCCTGCATGTAAAAAATTCTTTCGAAGAATATTAATATTTATTTTTAAAACAATTGAAGCATTGAAACTTTTTACGTGTTATTGCTCAATTTATATTATTTTTTACTCCTGTTCACCGAAAAGATGTGTCCTCTAAATTCCTCAGGATTTAAAAATGTCATTAATAAAGTTTTGTAATACTTATAAGGAAGTGTTGCCCACACACACATATTCAGAGTAGGAGATGAATGATTTGAGGGTAATCGTTTGATAAACATGAAAATTGACAATTAATATAGATTGATTACAAATATAGCGATATAATGTTTTATCTTTTCTGGGGTTATAGTCACTAATTGTTGACTGATTGGTTGCTTGATTTTGGGAAGTATTGAGCAACAAAGTCTATTATCCCTCTTAAAATATGCTTTTAATTCAACTGATAACGAAATATTTTATATTCTTCTAGAATGTTTTGAACGCTTGTTTATTAGCTGCTGTATTGTCCAAAGCTCTTTGAATGTATATTACGCAAACAAAGTTGAGCAAACTTTCTGCTGATTGAGCTGATCATTTGACCAATTATTTATAACATGACAAGCATAATAAAAGGTACTGCAAATGCAATAACTTTTGGCTTTAATTAGAATACATTTTTTGCACTCGGACCATAATGCTTATATGTTATACCTACAAGATCCTTAATTTTTTTTCAAAGTTTTATTTTTTATTTGAATCATTATAGATATATTTTGATTCAGTTTGGAAAAATATGCTCCTAGATTTTTAATGGAAGATTGTCATGGAAGTCTGAATCCAGTCAATATAATAATGTTAGGAAATGTTTGAATTCTTTTATCTTAAAACTCTGATATTGTGTGTTCTTTAATCACGATTTAAGGAAAGTTTTCGATAATTGCCCCATTGTATGTGCTATTCTTTTTAAAGTAGTTTGAAGTTTTTTACAGATAATATTCAAGGACTGATATGAAAGAAAAAAAAATGTCATTGGCATATATTCAACTTTCTATTCCTGTTTCCAAGAGGTCATGCATATATAGATTTTAAATGATGTGGAGAGGTCACAATACCTTAAGGTATACCCTTCAGAACAAACAACTTTCTTCAATGGGAGACAACCCCCACCATTGAATCTGTACTATTGTGCTATTTTATTTGTGATTCCAATTTAAAGACACTTATATAAAAGGCCATCTACATAAAATGAATCATAATCATTCTTTACATCCAAGAGTATTCACACAAATAATTCCCCCCCCCCCCGTTTGATGTCTATGATAGCTTTGTGTATTCAGCAGTTCTGCTATCTTTGAATAATACAAATTCAAAATGAGAATTCCTTATGATGAGAAATAGTCAAAAAGTAAGAGAGGCACTTGGCTAAAATTCTTTCGAACATCTATGAAGCCGAAGTTAAAACTATTGACCTACATAAAGATATTTTAATTTTATTTTTGCAGGGATTCGGAATCTGAAGAACAATTATATGCTTCCAGACTGAGAAACTATTAAATTCTCAAATAAGTGCTGAAAATAGCTAAGAGCAATGGTAGAAAAGTAGCAGTAATCTGATCTGCACCTAGGATCATACTTTTAGAAGATTTTATAGCCCTATTTAATTCAGAACTATGCAATGGTTTACTAAGTAGGTTGTTTTCTTTACTGAGAAAATCCAAGGGTAACTACAGGATGCGAAATAGTTTCTCAAAAATATTGGCCTGTTTAGAGGTTGAGCTGTTATTATGCTGAAAAAGATTTATCTTTGGTTCTATGTATTCTTATTAATTGAAATGTTTCTAAGGATACTATAGGAAATTCTTAGATTGCATCTTTATTGCATATTTCCCCCTGGTACTCCCCCTCTTTTTTTATATATCTCAGTTTACTTGAATATTGATTTATTTAATAAATAGTCGAGGAGGAATGTCACATAATGACTTTTTTAAGAAAATTTTTTTGAGTCTGTAGACGTTTTGCTGGTGCTGTTTGACTATTGTAGGAATGATTTGTTAGATCTGGAGAGGGCAACCTTTTGCATCTCACACGCTAGTTTTTTGACAGATGAGTTTATATATATATATATATATATATATATATATATATATATATATATATATATAAATAATCTACCTCGCTTAGGAAAGGAAAAGGTATAACTAATGACACAGTTAAATAGTTATTATACGCCAATTTAATGAAGCACAAATCCACATGAGTCAGAAATGATCTCTTGTTCTAGAGGGTAATGGTTTCATAATGGTGCTTTAACTGCAGTAGAGTCTCATTTGGTGAAGTTAATTCTGGACCATAGTTGTTGGCACTGAGAGCGAGATCAGTTTGGAACTTGGATTTGTCTGTTCCCGTTTCTTGCTAAAAGGAGTCTTTGCCCTGGCGTATGTTTAATAACCTTTTTAATAGAAATATATGTTTATAGACGTAATTAACTTTTTAAAATGATTTTATTATTTTATTCAAAACTATACAAATTATACAGCACATAGAAACATTATTTACAATTAATGAAATTTTTAAGCCTGTTTGGATTTCGTTAGTCTTAATGTTTAGTGTTAAATTTATTTCTGAGAGCAGCAGATAATTCTTCGAATTTGAATCAATTTTCGAGATATTATTTTCCTTTTAAGAACTGATTGAAAACTCATTGAAACGCCCCTTACAATCATCCAATGAGGCACAGTTTGGCTAGTTCTATGTTAGGTATTCGATCCTCTCTAGAGCTATTTTAAACTATCCCAGAGATAATATTGGTGAGGTTTACTATATTTTTTTGTATTTCCTAATGAAAATTATACTTGTTTCATCACTAGGTTCCAGTCTATTTTTTTTTTAAAATCACCGATTTTGTTGAAGTAAAGAGAATTCTGTAAGGATGAGACAGTGATCACTGTTATAAGAGCGATCTAATAGAAATAAGCCAAATAAGTTTGAAGATCATTGTGCCAGATCGATGAATGCAGATCAACTGCATCTACATTACTTCTGTGAGTTGGAAAAGTGCTAAGAAGAATAAAGTTCGAGTAAATTAACCATATCACAAAATCTTTACTGTATTGTGAAATGTGATTGGAGCCTTACATCGGATGATGGAGGTTAAAACTTTAAAAATGAAAACCGAGTTTGTGAAAGATTCTAAAATGAATTTAAGTGATAAGATATTGAGTCCCCTAGATGCACATAGATTTATTATGTAAAAGGAACTATTGATAATTATATATGATTTGAATAACTAAAATTTCAAAATTTTGTGACAGTACTAGATGAATAGGACTTTGTAGGGTAAATATATTCGTTGGTACTGCTATCAGCAGTCCTCCAGGTTTGTGAGGTCTATCTTGTGGGAAGATAGACCTCACAAACATGGTTCTTTGAAATTGTAAGCTATCTTTTGGTTTCAAAAAAGTTTCCTTAAAAATCCATATGTCGTCAGCGTAAAGGGAGAAATGTCGATCTAAATGAATTTATTTTTAGAGCTCCTACAATTCCGTTGCAGAAAATACATAAATGTGTGAAGAAAAGGTAAGGACAAATTTAAAATTTCCTTCCTCCCCTGAAGGAAAAGTGGGATTTTTTTTCTTTCATAATTGCGGGATGTGCTTATCCAAAGTTTTGAAAATTAAAAGTTATAGTAAAAATCGTAATATAGACCAGATGATTTTAAATTTTCAAAAACTTTTATGATTATATGTATCATCAATGTTATGAGATGCACTTGGAATGGCTGCAAAAAAGTTCTGAAACATTTAACCTGCCTACTTCTTTTTCCCGATAGGTAATGTTGTTTGTTTTCCGATTTCAAAAATATTGCACTTCTGTGAAAATACTGTTTCACCTATCTTTTGAACAGTTTCCATAATGACAACTGTTTGCTTTTCTAAGGCTATCAGAAAATTTGTTACCATAGTTTCCAATTTTTTTTCTAAATTCTGGAAGTTTGGAGCTGGCACGTTTACCTTTAGTGTTGCAGAGTAATTTTCAGAGAGATTCGTGGAATTCTCTTCTCGCCTCACCCAAAATTGAATGATTTGTGAATTACATTTGAGTATATCCTTTTTATTTTTAATAAAATTATTACAGAGAGCAGAATTAGGCGGATGATCTCCTTTACAATTTATAATTTCGAAGTATTTGTACTTTTTCTAGTGTGAGGCACTCCACAATTAATACACTCGCATGATTTTGACAGAATCGAGAAAGATCAGTGAAACTAAAACATTTAATACATTGATGGTTTGTCATTAAAATTCCGAATACGATAGTTGATAAATCATAGTCTGGTTTAGTAGTATCAAGCATGGTAATCAAGACCAGGGTAACTTCATGAAAACTACCAGATTTTATTCGCGGCATTTCAACTATTTCAATATCATTATTGTTTTGTAGTTCTGTTGCTCAATCTTGGCGCAGCATAGCCTGCTTTGGCTCTTGCGCCATTAAAATCGACTGTCACTCACTCACTCACTCTGTTGCTCAATCTGCTAGAAGTACATTTGTAGGTATTTGTATGCATTGTGGCATAGTATTATCAAGGGTGTTAATCAAGATTGGGGAAACTCCTTAATGACTGCCATATTTTACACAGAGTCACATTTCAACTATTTCAATATCGTTAATTTCTTGTAGTTCGGTTGCCAAATATACTTGAAGTACATTTTGTTGGTAGTTCAAAAAAATGGAATCGGGATGTGACTCCTTCTCATATGATGCTGGCATTTACGTATATATTAAATATTGGATCTACTGTTAGATTTTGAGTGGCACATGCGGAGTCTAATGTACTAAACTTGATTTTACTTCTACGAACGAGTGATATAATTGTTGTTAGTATGTCTGGAAATTTTGCTTTTTATTTCAGCATGTAAAAGTTGTGGGTTTGATTTAGGGATCCGAGATAATTTTTGTTTATTTTCTACTAATATGGAAGCATCGGAAATGTTCCTATTCCTAGCACTTATTATTAGTTCCTTGTCTGTTTTGGAAACCTCCAATAAGGCATTCGAAAACTCTGGCGTTAGTCATGTTTTCATTCATTATTGGATTAAATTCATCCAATATTTCTTTATTTAGAACGTGGACTCAGCTGAGATAATGTGGACTCAGCTAAGATAAAATGAAGGAAAAAAATTGGTTAACTTACCAAAGTGCACCTGATAACGAAGGAAAAACTTTGGTATCTTTTTCTTAAAAATTGACGAAGAAATAAACAAACAAAAATATTTATTATCCAGCTAAATGAGAAAGAGTAGAATACGTACGCTCGTATACAAACTTCAACGAAGGTTTGATCGATTGGTTTTATTAACATCGCATTGGGAGAAACACGAGGGCCATTTTTGACGGACTTTGTTATTTTGAACCTCGAGTCAAGTGACGAAGACGACACTTGAGCTGGCATCTCCCTCTCCTAACTTTCACATACCGCCAACGGCAGGCTTCAACTAAGAGAAAATTGCCATTGTGTGTGTATGTGCATTGCTCTTTCCCCCATAAAACCAAACAAACAACAGCCACCTCCTCCTCCCCCCCTTCAACGGCAACCTCCAATAATTTCGATTCAAGATCTTCCACTCAATGTTGCCATTTTACTTTTTCGTAATACATTAATGAAGAATTAGCTGTCAGTATTATAAAATAATTAAGAACCTTACATTTGGAATCTCTCAGTGAGAAATTTTGTGAATATTTATTCTTTAAAATTGCACAAGCAAATCCAAATGTGCTTCAAAATTTAAAGTGTCAAAAGTAGGAAAAACCTCTAATGAAGATAGAGTCTATGGCTAAATTTAATGCTGTGGTTTAATATAAATATCTGTGTGAAAATAGTCAAATTCGAGTGAAGTAGGTAAGTAATTATTATACCTATAGGGGACCTGAGCTTAACTAAACTTTGACACTGAGTTGTTAAATCATTTTTGGTATCATTTGATTTTGAAGTGATTCGCTATCATTCCTGACACTTTTGAGCACGTGATGACGTTTCAAGAATTTGTTGCAAATTTCGCCACCGACGACTGAAGAGTATATCAGGCCAGCAGTATGGTCAGAGAAATTGGTTTATTTTAAGCTCAGAACGATTAAGCTACAATCAACTTAATCGGATTGTGTTAATAGGAGTTGTATTGTGAATAGCAGATTTTGACTATTATTCGTAAATAATTATTTCTTAGCGACGAGTTTTATTTACCCTGAATGAACCTGAAAGCTATCAAAGCACGCTCAAATGTCAGTGCTAAACAAAATCTCATAATTCTTTACTTACAATTTTTTTTTTTTTTTATAGAGGATTATATTTTAGCTAGCTTAGTTTGTTTTTCATTGATGTCGCAACAGAAGCAACTCAAGGGCTATTGGCGACGGGCCTCGTAATTTTGAACCTCGGTCAAGTGACGAGGATGACACCTGATCTGGCACCCCCTCTCCTAACTTCCCAACAGGAACTTTGGCCCCGATAAATTTGACTTGCATCAGCCCCGGCTACACGGCGGGTCTTTACGGTCGAGGATCGAACCCGCGACTGAACGAAAACCTCCGGCCATGAATCCAAAGCCATGACCACTAGGCTACCGCGGCCTCATTTAGCTAGCTTAGAATGATAACTAACACCATTTAAGTATTAACAGAAACAAAAAGAAGGAACATAAATATATTTAATAATTTACAAATAATTAAATAATATCGAATACAATAATTTCGGAAGAAATGCAGAAATGAATGCTACTTTTTGCATTCAAAATATATCCTTGCAAAAATACTTAAATTATAAAAATAAGGGATTTGTCTTTACCCTTACTAGCGGTACACATGGGCAAGGTTGCATCAATCACTATGCTTGTAAATGATCAATCACTATGCTGATCAATCAATCAGCATCAATCACTATGCATGTAGATAGCTATCGCCGACTTATGAGAAAAGTAAAAACTATACGTTTCGTCGAGCGTGCGTTGTAGATCAAGTAATTGAATTTTATATATTATTATTATTTCGCCGTTTTATTTGTTAATGTATTATTATTATTTCCAGAGCTCCTTGCTGTATTAATTCGTACAATGTGTTAAATGGCAAAATGAAATAAATTATTTTAATGAAAAAAAAAACTTTTTCAAGATCCCGCAAGTTGACTTTAATCGGACTTTTCTTTATGTTCTGGGCAGTCCTCCATGTAACAATACACGTAATTCGCGAAATATATATATTGATAGTTATTCTGGGTCATTGAAAAGAACACAGAATGTTTTTGTGCCAAATCAGGCGAACTCTTTTGCATTGCACAAGGCAATTATAGATAGATAGTTTTATGAGAAATACACAGATATTGTTTTCCCCCCAGATATCCTTCCAATAGTTCGAGAGGCCTGACATCATTTCTAAATAGATTGCTCTAGTTTGAAGCATTCATTTATTCTAGCCATTTTTATCATGTTGTTTCTCCTTCAACCAATTGCAATTATTTACACACACATAGATATTTTTCTAAATGATTCTTCGAAATCATTATAATACAAAAAGAACGAGTTTCAAAAGGCCCATTTCATTGGATGAATCTAATTGAAGTGTGTAAATTATTGATAAATAAAATTGATTTCTATTTTTCGTTTTATTATTCTAATAAATGAATAAATATCATTCATACAATGATTTATTATTTCAAGATCGAATGAGAAATAATTGAAGAATGTGACGTATGTATCTAGATATGCCGATCCGTTTACCAGATTGAAATATAATGCATGACTGGAATAAAAAGATTATTCTGATTTCTAATTTTTTCAAAAAAATGATTTTAGCATAAATTTATTGCATTAATGGTTGTTATATAAAAATAGTAGCGAGAATAGGCTTTTGAGTCTTCAGGCATTTTAGAAAATTATACGCTTTATGATACACATGTTATCAACTTCTAAACCAATTGTAGTGGCCGCAGAAGCCGAATGGTTATGGTCGCGAGTTCGTGACCTGGGCTGTTTCCATTGAATCGTGAGTTCTAGTCTTGATGCTCCATAACATTTGTTGTGAAGTAGGGTGGGGGTACATAGAATCTGTCGAGATTCCAAGTCCTCTCGTTACTGTGGTGTTGAAATTTGGAGAGGGGTCAGATATAGTCCTCGTCACTTAACTGAGGTATAAAATGATGAAATTTGTCACCAATAGCTCTGGTGTACCTTTTAAGTGGCGTTAATCAACAATCAAGCAATTAGAAACCCATTCAAACATTAATATTTCAAGTGATGTTCAAATAACAGAATAACAATAGATGTTTAATTGGTAAAACAGCTTTAAGACTTCATAAATTGTTTTTGAGCAAAATGTTTAATGGAACAGATTGAATGCAGATGGCCTGGTATCCTAATGAAACTATTGAGTACATTTTGCATTGGCAGGTGCTGGATGTTTGAAAGTGATTTTATTTACAAAGTCTATTTTAACTGATATTTCTCGAATAATCTATTGAAATACTTTTTCTGTTGCCAACTGTGTCGGGGTATTTAAATGAAAAGACTAAGTATGCAATGAGTGCTGACTTTGCCATTACTTAAATTACCATATCATTCCCCTTTTATGAATTTAGTTTCATTAGGTTTTAGTTCTGTAATTTGTAGATAAATGTTTCGTGAAAATTAGACGTTTCTTCTCTAATTCGAGCAAAGGAATGTAAGCGATGTCATTAGCGAAGCAAGTTTTGGGAACTAATCCGAATGACACCACTTGCGCAAGGAATTAAAAATTTAACTTTCGTTTTCTAAAGAATATATAAAAGTAGTTCTCGCGTGGGAAGATAAGTATGACAATTCAAGCTGCAGCAATAAAGTGTGATCGTGGTTCTGTTTATTAGATATAGTTTAAATGGGATGTTAGATGTTAGCATATTCTTGAACTAGATCATAACAATCTATGTAAGGATTGGGACTAGAAATAAAGCAAGTTTCTCGAATTTAGCTCATTAAATTCTCGAACTAGTTTCTAAATATTGTAGTGTGGGTTGGGATGGATACCCTTACTAATTTCCAAAATTTTCGTCGCAGCTGGACAAAATTGGTGCCGAAGGAAACTAAATTACCGTGACAATGGACTATTTATTTAGCACTGTTAATTCATTTCTAAGAAAATTCCATTAACTAATCGAATTTTTTCTCTAATCTGATTTCTCATTTTAAATTGACCTAAATTTGTAAGTATTTGAGATGGAAGGATTAAAGAATAGGTCTTCTGTTGTTGAATGAAACATTCGATGTTAATTGTTCTGCTTAACAGTGTTCAAAACTTTTTTACACTACGAAATAGACATTTTACGATTCTTAAAACACCAAAGGAAAAAAATTAAAGAAAAAAAGTAATATTATTCCAAAAATAGGAATTACTAAATAAAGTTATGCGTCGAAGAATTGTAACATTCCAAAATGTTTGTATATTTGGATTGCTAAGGTTATAAAACCTAGAAATCCATAATTTCATGCGATTTCTTCTAGTTGTGCAGGAAGTATTTAAGGTCAGATTTATGATAGGAAATCGTGTTAAGGCTCTTGTACAAGTTTGTAATATTTAATTATAGACCCACATATTAAAAAAAAAGGGGGGGGGGATTATTATAGATCGTAGAAGTTTGTAGCAAATGTTTCAGTATCGGATTCCAATAAAATTTTGGAACATATATGGAACATTCATATTAGAAAATTCTCTGTCTAATTCTGAGAAAATTGACAAATTGATTATGTTTGACGAATTGCATTTTTGATTCAGTTTTCTTTTAGGATATATTTTGAATGTGTGTGTGTAAGAAGTAGCATTTATTTTGGTGTTCCCCCCTAAAATACCTGTATTGCATATTATTTAATTATTTGATATATAATTGAATATATTTGAGTTCCCTTTTTGTTTCTGTTAATACTTAAATATACTTATCATGATGTTAGTTATCCTTACCAAAGCAAAATTTAGATAACGTTCTTCAATAATCCCTCACATCAAAATTTAATTTCTTTCGAGCTATATATTAACAGCGATATCATTTTATGCAACTGCGTCGAGAATCACGAAAACTCTTTAGAGTGTCTTATTTTTTGTGGCAATTGCGTGATTTTTGTTAATTTTTGTCTATATTCATTAAAAACAAATTGAGTTTTGTTGTAATTATTACACTCTTTATCATAGGCAATGTGGAAATAAGCGAACGAGGGCTGGTTGACTTTCATAACATGAGATTCAATCAGGGCTACGCTGAGCCAAACAATTTTTTAAAATTTAATAAGAGTTTTAAACCAGATTCAGAATTATAACTTAAAAATTATAGGGTACAAAGTCAGATCTTTTTTTTTTTTTTAAAGAAATATAACATACAAAGCTTGTAAATAAAAAAAGCGAAAAAATTTCGGTGGGTTTTCCCCCACTAAGTTAGTCTAATTTAAAGTACACGAATAATACAAAAAAGGGTAACAATGATGATTAAACATAGGTAGAAATTATATACAATATACTGTAGTTTTTCCGGATTATATACAAATGAATCGCAACACATTCTTGGTTTCGTTATGGGACACTTTTCGATTTAGGATATTCGGGATATAGCGAACAGTCAAGATACCTTAAATATTTCAAGATTTACGAATAAATTGATTTGGATGGAATTATTTAGTTTAGTTAAAATAAATAAAATTAGATGATGGTATTATATATACACTCACCCACCCATCCCTTGTTTAACATGTACTTAATTTACACGGTTTTTAAACAAAAAGAAAAAAAAAATTTAAAGGAAAAGGGGGTGGGTGTTATTTAGATAATTTAGCATTGTACTTTTTATAAATTTAATGAGTAATCAATGAGAAAATGAGTCATTACCATTGTTCATACCATCTAAAAGGAAATAAACATTGAATAATTAAACTATAAATAACATCTCAATGAGTGAAGATTGTGAATCGTTAATGAACTTTCTGTTAGTAGCTCGGATAATGATTTTACACAAAATCATAGAAAAGGGGAACTCTAGCCTTTCAAAGCTCTTCTGAAGAGAAGTGAATCATAATACTTTTATTTCTGTTTTTTTTTTTTTAAAGTTTTAGTACTTATGAAAAGTTTATATTGACTGTCGTAAGCCCACAAAGGCGCCCTCTAGTATCCACCCGAAACGTGTGACGCTTCAGTAAAACCAAACAATTCGATTGTAGTGAAACTCCACCCGTTTATTTCCTATGTTTGTTCTGAAATTATGTAAGTAGTTGTTGTCCGTAACAATTAGTAAATAAAATTTAACTTTTATTGATCTACAACTGGGGTCCTACCACAGTTTCGTAATCTTGAAATTTTTTCACTTGGCCTTTGCTCAAACCCTTTCTTTCAACTTTCACTACAGTTTTTTCCAATTGATCGTACCGTGCGATCATTGCAATTTCAGCAGAAATTAGAAATTATAAATCCTCAACAAAAGAATAACTCAGATATCAGTTTCGTAATGTTCTCAGAGTAGTGAAAAAAATACATGTATAAAGCACGAGTAAACCAAAAGAAGCAGTCCTTGTTTAAATAGTTGGAATTTTTTTTCTTTTTTTATGCGATATACAATAATCAAACATAATTTCTTTCAGGAAAAACAATCTACAATAAATATAAGAAATCGAAAGTTCTATGCAGATTTAACCACCGGAGGTGTACTTTTTCATAATTATTATCAAATTACTCAATTAAATAAAAAAAAATTAAAGTAAACAATGAAAAATCGAGAAACGAACTATAGAAAAACTTTTTCGATATTAAAATTAAAGCAAATGATAAGTTATTAAATTGAATATACTTAAACTAAATGTAATTAAAATTGAAGCAAATGATAAGAAATTGAAAAGTGATCTGGTACGCCAAATTTGATCTATTTAAAACAATAGCCCCTTGGATAACTAATATGAATCAAGAGTTCATTTTGATTCCAATTAATACTGAAAATTGTTTATAATTACTTTTATATATTAATATTGTGAATAAGCATTATAATTAATAGGTTTTATGAGAATTTGTGTTCATTATTTTCCACCTATTTTGTGTAAGATTTATTAAAAGCGAAACATTGCAGAATTATAATTTAGCCCAAGTTTGTTGTATATGAAAGATATTGAAATAATGTTGTTTCTTATGGTATTAATTAACTCGCTAATCCTTGTTACGTGCTAAATAACTGTTACATATAGCTTTTGTGTGTGTGTGTGTGTCTTCGAAAGTATCGAGTTCATTTCAAATGCAAAACACAACTCAAGTGCGAGGCGCATCATCACGTCTAGTTTCGCTACATTGTATTTTTAAATTTTTTTTCAGAGATTCGTAGCATCGAACTGATTCTCACCCCCTCTTTTTTTAAAGGTTATATTAATGAAAAGTAAAAAAAAAAAAAAAAAAAAAAGAAAAAATTGCTATAATAGAGGTGATACTTTTATAAATATCCAGTTTGATATTCCAAAATAGAAAGGCGAAATATTTAGAAATTGTATTAAACAGATGTTTTATTCGATAAATTTATAAATTAAGGTAATAATTTTGAAATTGTTATTTCAAATAAGAATTATATTTTGCTTATTTTAGTATCATAATGTATAGATATTTTGTATCATTAATTATAGTAAATTTCGCATAGCATATATATTTGGTAAATATTTCAATTGAAATCAGAGGAGTATATTCTTAGTAAATACTATTCCATCTTAATTAATAAGAGGATATATTGTTTTAACAGAGACGCGAATCCATTCGTTTCTTTTCTTGTAATTTAAACTTTTTTTCCCTTTAAGAATGAGCTTTGAAATACTATGTGTGAATTTTAAGATACGATTTATCTGTTTATATCACTGTATGTATTCAAATTTAGTGACTACTAACAAAACTTTTTAAGTGAATTGACAATGTACTTTTGATCATAAAATTGGATGTAGCAATGCCGTTCTTGGGCAGGAGAAAAAAAGCAGATCTTCTGATTTTGGATACAGTGTGGCAACATATGTGCATAGAGACTCCCATGTAATAGAAATGAATGAGTTAATTTGCGATAAACTTAATGAAAGATTTACTGTGTTTACTCAAAACTATAATCATGGAACAATCAGCAAAAAAAAAAAAAAAAAAAAAAAAGAACGTAATAGAATTTTTCAGGAAAAAATGGAAGACGAGGAAAGACTTTTCAGGGAATGGAAACAACAACTTGCATTCGAATTGGAAAAACTTCGTCTGCAAATCAAAGCTCAAAAACCTGTATTGTTGCATCTATATTTATACTATTTTGTGAAATTTATTTTTTCTGGAATAGCATCGAAGGAGATTGTCGTTGTTATGGTAGATATGGTAGGTAAATATGATGCTGAAATGTTCTTCAGTCTGAATTTTTAAGAGTACGAATCAATTCTAAAGGTTATTTTAATTCTTCTCTGATGTATTAATTGCATTGAAAGAGCTAAATCTGGAGGACATAGTTTCTTCTATCGAACGAAATCGGGACTACCGATGAAGATGGATAATGAAAAATTCGAAGCAAGCAGTATAAGCATTAAAGTCCCACCTTTTTTGGAAGAAAAACCTGAAATTTTGTATTTGCAAGTTGAGGCACAATTACCAATATTACCCTATACAGTACTAAATTTAATAGTCTTCTCACTCAATTAGAAACAGGAGTAGAAGAAAATGTATGAGATATCATTCAAAGTGAGCGGAATGACAAATATTTGGCAGCGAAAGATAGACTGCTAAGTACTTTTCATGAAAGTAAGGAAAATAGTAAAAAAAAAAATTGCTTACAGAAATCTCTTTCAGTGTCATGAAACCTAAATAATTATTATGCAAAATGGGATCGCTTGGCGGAACGAATGTAGGGCATATAATTTTGAAAATCTTGTGGCTTGGTAAATTGCAAGAAGCAATCAAAAATGAGGATTTAGATAACTTTTGTCAATAATAACAGATAAAATTTAGGAAATGAACTCTACAACAGAAATTTATTCTACTGACCCAGACAATTCCTAATGAATACTGTACTTAACCAAATTTTTGAACTGGAAAAACAGATTTCAGAGTTAAAAATGTGCAGACATTCTAAATATAAATTTCGACAGTCTTTATTTAATCGAAACAAATGTCGAAGTCTTTCAAGGAAGCTCTATATCCCAATGGATAGTAATGTCGCTACCATTTTAAATTTAAAAATCAATGTTATCCTAAAAAGTGCTAAGGTCCGTGCAGCTGGAAGGTCTCGAGAAACTCAAATCAGCAGTAGACTAAGTTTTGATGCGGAGGAATTGAAAGATTGCCGTAATTACCGTTAAAAACAACCCATGTATGATTTCTTATGGACAGTGTAGAGGATTTATTAATCATTTCGGCATCGACAAAGTATAAAATAAGTAATTCTTTTAAGTTATACGCAGGAAATGGAACAATTATGCCCGATTTAGGCTTTAAAAATTTGAACTTTAGATTTATGGATACGTCGACCTTGTCAATATATTTATGTGACAACTAAAATAGATCGAGCGATTTTAGGTGTGGTTTATTAATTATTATATACATAATAGAAAGTTAATAAATGGTGTTACAAATTTATCTGTTCGAACTCCTGTCGCGTGCATATCAAGTGCTAATAACACAGGTATGACTGATAAAGATTCTCAATATGCAAATTTGTTGTTACAGCATCATAATTTAACTAAGCCCATTCTGTTGATCTACAAGTAAAAAAAAAATAACGTAAAACACTATAAAGTAATACAATTATATCTACAAAACACTATATAGCATCTGTTGTCTTGAAAGCTCACCCTTTGGATTCCTATAAATTAAAAGTGGACAAAGAAGAGCTAACAGTTTATGTTGGATAATGATGTAATAGTTAAGACTATATATCAAAATTTCCATGGGCCAGTCTACTTCATTTGGTTTTCAAGAAAGATGTAAGTTTGCGACCTTGCGGAGACTACAAGAGATAAAAGATTAAGCGATTCCTGACAGTTATCCTATCTCGAGAATCGATGACTTCCATCACATATTAAAACAAAAGTAAATATTTTTTAAAATTGTTTATTTAAGGTATACACCTACTTTAAAACGCGATTTTCGGTCAAAAAGTCGATTTTTTTTTATTTATGGTCTATTATTAAAGCCGGATTTCTTAGCTTTCTAGAACAGCTATAATTTTGTTTCTATCTTACACAGAACTTGAGTTATAAGCATTTTAATAATAGTCTGTGTCAAATTTTAGAACAGGAAGTAGCATTCTGCTGCCAGAAATGGATTTTGAATGTTTGTTTTTCATTGATATTTTACATAACATCGCCATCAAAATATCTTCCAACATGCAAGAGGAATTTCCCAAGACCCAAAATGCAAATGAATATTTTAATGGTGTAATATGATAAAGAGTACTAAAGGAAGTTTTTGTTTGTTTGAAAACTGTGAAATTGGGTGCATATGATGCAATTATACAATTTAACGAAGGACATCAAGGCTGCTTCGAAATCTTAAATAAGCTGAACGTTGAAAATTCGGGCTACTTCACTGTAAAGGGATAAAAAAAAGTTGGATTACAATCGAATCAAGGAATTGAAGCGTTATACAACACCTGTTAAATGTAAGCGTAGGAATGTTTTAAAGGCCACCAGGAAGAAAAATATAACTTATTAAAGTAATACAGATAGTGAACTTTACAAATCAGGAACCTTTTAATGTTAAATTTTTATTTAATTAGGTAAGTTTCTGGGTTGAAATGTACTTTCAACTTTTTCTCAAAATCAAGATTTTCATATTTTGCTTCAGCACAAAACATCGTATTGAAAAAAGTTATGTATGTAATGTTATGAAACTTTCATGGAATACTCTATGAAAGTGAATTCAGGACTTCCGGACAATAGAAGATTTCAGTGTCATGATGGTAGCGGTCGACCTAGGGCCACAGCAGATCGGGAGGACAGAGTGATCGTCAGATCAGCTGTCACAGCGCCTGATTCATCGTTATCAAACATCAGACGTGTGTCCCGCACATGAGTGTCCACCATAACCATTCACAGACGACTGATAGAGCGAAATCTACGCTCGTGCCGACCGCTAAGTCACCTGCCACTCACGCCTGCACACTGTCGAGCCAGATTACAGTGGTGCTTGGATCGATCAGGTTGTAATAATGCTGACTGAGGACGTATAGTGTTTAGCGACGAATCCCGCTTCCAACTGAGTCCTGATGATCATCGAAGACGTGTCTGGAGACGCCCAGGGCATCGAGCCGATTCTACTTTCACTGTTGCAGGCTACACAGAACCCTCAACCAGGAGTTATGGTCGGAAGTGCCGTAACCCTTGCTAGCCGGACCCCTTTGGTCATCATTAGAGGCACGCTTACAGCACAGCGGTACCTCGACGACGTTCTGAGACCTGTTTTGCTACCGTTCCTTTTGCAGTACCCTAGCCTTATGTTTTAGCAAGATAATGACAGACCACATACGGCACGTGTCTCTATGAATTATCTTACAGCTTTTCAAACACTTCCTTGGCCAGCCAGATCCCTCTCCAATCGAGCATGTCTGGGATATAAAGGGAAGGCGACTGCATCTACCAGGAAATGTTGATGACCTAAGCCAACAATTGGAGCAAATTTGGCATGAAATACCGCAGGAGACCATCAGGGAGCTTTATCACTCTATGCCACGTTGTGTGGCAGCTTGCATCCAGGCTAGAGGAGGGCCAACACCTTATTGATCTCGTTACTTTGTAACTATGTAACTCTGAAATAAATCCATCTATTTTTTTGAAATTTTAATCATTTTTTTTATTCTGTACGTAATTATTCTATCCACCAATTTTTGTCTGCACTGGACAAGAATTTAATTTTTTTATGAAAATCTCGTGTGTGAGTAAGGGGAGTTGTCTATCTGCACACTCTAATCTTCATCATTGATTGGTGTGAATCATTAAGGAATCAACATTATTTCCTTTCTGAACATAAAGTGACCAAAATCTGCTGATCGAAATATAGATTTCTTTTGGATCTATTAAACATACACAAAACTGATGACTCAGAGAATATTGAGGATTCCTCATCTAAGGTCTTAATCACAAGGCTTAGGATAATCCGTGTGGTTGAAATCGTGGCCACCGTAGCCGAGGGATTATGGTCGCGTTCTTTTCACCGAGTCATGGGCTCAAGTCTTGATACCATTAAAGACTCGAAGTGTATCTGGAGTTAATGCATGTTAAATCTGTCGAGGTCTTAAGTCCTCTCATCGACATGACGTGGCAGTTTGGAGAGGGTGTCAGCTCAGGTATAGATCTTGTCATTAATCCAGGCACAAAATTTCGGGATCTATCTCCAAAAACCTTCGTTCTATATTTCGACATACAACCTTAATAAAACAGCTGATCAAGTCTGTTTCAAAAGAACGAAATGAATTTTTTTTTCTTCTTTTGACTTTATAATCTCACTGAGTTTTAATTCCATTAAAATGGATTTAATAATAATGAGAAAAAAAAATCACGTATAAAATTTTGAAATGAATACAATTACGAAAATATTTATTATGAAGTTTCCTCTATTAGAAGTAATAACTGTGACCACAATTCCAGTAGAAAATATCAAATTGCATATTGGAGCATTGAATTCATAATGGCATTTTTGAGTTACATGAGCTCGGCTGCTGAAGTTTAGTGCTGTACTATATAATACTGCTTAATGATATTAATTTCTATTTTTTAAATATATGGCAGCTCTTCTTTTTACGGATTTTGTTAGTGAAAAACAAACAAATGGTTTCTTTGTTGCAAGCAAAATATGTAAGGGAAATGATTAGTATGGTACAGGATTTTTCTTATATATAAATAATTTTTTTACGATCATTTTCAGCCGATTTTAAAATTTCAGAACTTGATAATTTCGAATTATTCCACAACTATATTGTGGGTATTTATGTGTTTTTGCCATCCATTTGAGGAATCATTTCTATAACTTACATGTGAATTTTGTTTTTCTTTTTCAATTCGGTATATGTGTGAATGTTGCACATTAATGGACAGTAAGAAAGTTTGGTACTTTTCCATTTCGCCTACACAAATCTCGCTAAGCAGACTTTATTGGCAACAACACACAGTATACATATATTCCGTTTGGCGTCCATTGTGGTATTTTGGCGACTTTATCACATACGCCGGCGAAACGGAAAAGTACAAAAAGCTTTGTGAGGAGTCACGAAAAAAAGAATGGACATCTAGTGGAGGAGATGAATTTATATAATTGAAGAACAATCACATGAAAAAATGCACTTTATATACATAATAAATATTCGTCGTCTTGACAACCACGAGGTGAGAACAAATGAGATTCAAATTGAGAGATACAGTAAAAAGAAGGGATGGAGGCAGAAAGAAAAGAAAGAGATTAAAGAAATGAAAATCGTCTGCTTAAAGAAGGGTGCGTTTGTCCCCTTCTAGGTCCGAAGGTTCTGTAAAGAAGGCCTTAGCAGAGAAGCGGTCTCCTTCATAACCACGGTAACAGTGCTCACTTCAGTGTCCGAATCCAGCCGGACACCTGTTTTGCTGCTCCCTTCCTCCTCTTGGAACAAGTCTGGATCGCTGGTCTCGAGACTGTCCAGTTCCGTGCCCAGTGTGCTGGCGGTCTCGGAGGAGGCAGGGTCCACCGAGTCGGCCGAACGGGATATGGTGTTGTGGGCGTGGTCTATCTCGATGCGGGGCGTGGCCAGGAGTGTGGGCGTGGCGGTGCCGCCCTCGAGTGAGTGCCGTACGGTAACCCGCTTCTTTTTGTGGAGATGGCAGCGCTGGCTAAGGTCGGAATTGCCGCGGTGGATGGTGCGGTCGAAGCTCTTGGCGACGGGTGTCGTGGGCTCGCTGTACTGCTTGTTGTCCACCAGGATGGACTTGGGGCTCTTTTGGAGCTGTTGGTGAGGGCGGGACTTGCTGTTGTGGGCGGACCCGCCGGAGGGTGGGGCGGAGACGGCAGGCACCGAGGAAGGTGTGGGTGGCGGAGGCGGAGGTGAAGAAGAGGCGGTGAATGAGGAAATGAGGCTCGACATACGGTGTCTGTCTTCCAGGTACATCTCAATGAGTTGGTCCACTTTACTTTCGATGTCTTCTATCTGTAGGTTAAAAACGAATTACTAATGCAAAATGATTGCTACAATGCAATAACACAGTAAAAAAAATATTGTAATTTATTTGGACATTGGATTATACATAATTGGAATATTTTACAATATTGTGTAAAAGGGAAAATGAAAACCACTACACATAAAAAAAATTAAATGTATCCGCATAGACAGTTCGATAGTATAAAAAAAACTATACATAAAATTTCCGTAGGCCCCCATAAATTGATCACCTAAAGATCATGAGCAAACTACTCAAAAAGAGAATTGGTCAGCATATGGAATTAAGCCTATTGTATTGTGTTTACATAATACAAGTTACTTTGTTATAAATTTATTATAGTATAAGAAATATATAGTCAAGACCTAATATAAAATCATATACAATATTATTTAATAAATATATTTACCATTTCCCCCGATGGTTTGGTTATTCTTTGAGGGAAAAGAAAGAATAAAATAACATAAACCCTTCAATTTTTAAAATCTTATTCTTATAGCTGAAACAAGTGGAAAAAATCCTGTCGATTCCGCCTATACTGTTCAAAATACTTGGAAATTCTTTTCACAGCAACCGATTTTGATTGCATTATGCAATAGCAGGTATACGACATTCCGATTCAATTTCAATTTTTCAGTACGCACTAAATAATCATATGAATAGTAAATTTCTAATTTTTCAATTTTGTACTTTTCAGTAACTATATATTGTGCAAGCAATTCAGAATAATTCTCTTGAAGTAGGAAAATACTTTTTTTTTCCTTATAAACATTAAGAGGCTAAACCTAATTCAGCACGTAGCAAGTACTTGGGCAAAGAACTTATAACAACAAAATAAGATAATACAATTAAACAAAATTAACTTCCCGTATGTCTTGGTGAAGAAAAGGACTCACTTAGTCATTATATTTTGGCTATATTTTAGTAAATTATTATAGAATTAGGTTATAATTTATGAGTTGACTGTTATGTATGGACAATGACAATTTAATCAACTAGAAAGGCTGAGCAACTTTGAAGGTTTTCTATTATACTTTGTTGTACAACAACTAGTATTTTAGACCACTTTCATTAATATTTCCTTAAATCAAAAAGTTTGCTTTCATGATGTTTCGTTTTTTTTGAAGTACAACTACAACTTTGCATAGTTCAAACGTAGGTAGCTCAATTAGATTAAATGTCGATTGAAAGAAAAATGGGGAAAAAAATCGGAAATTTCTGATTAAGTCAAAAGTTTCCTAATTCATTAGGAAACTTGAATAAGTTCTCGCTGTTCTTTGCGAAATATTGATGCTTTTTTTTAAAATACGGTAAAAAACATTTCCACTCAAAATATTGCCCATCACTAGCCACTACTTTCTCCCACCTTTCTGGTAGCAGATGAATTCCACGTCGGAAAAAAGATACGTCTTTTGAGGGCTATCCAAGAAACCACCAATTTTTTAGTATTTTCATAAGAATGGAAGCACTGCTCAGCCAAAATCATATGCCATCGAACTGAATAAGTGATAATCAAAAGCGGCTATGTCTGGTGAATACGGTGGTTAGGGCAGGACTTCTCACTGCAGCGTTTCCAAGTAGGCTTTTACCGGTTTTGCAACATGTGGCAGAGCGTTGTCACGTAACAAACTTACCTTGTCTTGTCTTTGCTCGCATAGCGGCCGTTTTTCATTTAGGGCTCGGCTTAAAGGCATCAATTGCAGTCGATAGCGATCTCCCGACATAGTTTCGTTCGGTTTAAACAGCTCATAATAAATTATACCTATTAATCCTACCAAATGTAGAGGAGAAGCGTTCTTTATTTCCAAGATAAAACTCATAATTTTTGAAGCGTCGTAACCAGTCTCTGCATATCGTTTCCGACAGAGTATGTTCACCGTAAGTCTCAAAAAGAATTCTGTGAGCTTCAGGTGCAGATTCCTTTTGAATAAAATAGTACAATAAATTTTCCCACAAATACTCTTTGCTTGCCTTAAAACTCGACATTATAAGAATTAAGGAAAAAAAAACCGTTTTTACTCTATGGCGAACTAAAATTACCAAGCTTACCAACAATAATTCATTGTAGATGTATTACCAACTGAAATAACATGTACCTAGTTTTGGTAATACTATATGTAAGGAAACTGTGAGAACTTATTCGAATTCCTAATAATTTTCGAAATATTAGGAAATAGAAAGAAAATCAAAAGCCTTGAAGGAGATGAGTGAAAGTTCGAACATGAATATTTTTTGGGAATGAAGGTCGGGTAAATTTGGGAGACAGTAATAAATACAGAGCACACGCACTCACATACGAACTCAGACACATACGAACGCACGCAGACACCACATTGTTATATGTGCAACTAACACCACATTGTAATCGAAAGAAATGCATGCATCAAATTTAATTTTAAATCATCAATCAACATACATCAATCAATACGATCAACATGCGATACATTCGTATAAATTCAATACAACGTAATCTGTCGAACCAAAGCACGACTTACAACACGAAATCTTCCTTGCATGTAGACGCATTTCACAGATAATTTGTTATCTCACTACCTAAACGAGGTCTTTCTCCATTTGAAGTTCTCAAATATTTTAATTTTATTTTTCAATATAAGGGGTTCTATATATTGCTTTCTGAATATTTCGTAGTTCTATATTGGTATACTCTTACTCATTCTATTCTCCATAAAGCGGACCATTCGACGATGTATAATACATCTTTAAATGTAGACATTACTTTGAGTCTACAGAGCCTCCAAAGTTTAATGTTAGTGGTTGAGAAGAAGATTATGCTGTCTCTTAAATAATCTAGTGTAGATTCTTGTATGATTTCAAATGTTTAATAATATCTGCGATATATATAAATATAATGCAAAAATATCTACGATTTTGCCAAATGAGCCTAGTATGGAAACTGGGAGTATTTGGTTGTTATTTTTTTCATCTACAAAAAGGCTTCAGGTTTAGTATTTGACGTTAGTTACGCATAAAATCTGCAACTAGTCAGTCATACTTATTTCGATGTGTATTACATGAAAAAAAAATCTGTTATATACATTCGATACCCATGTTAATATGATTAGAAACTTTAATAATAATTTATAGTGAGTTTTCTACCTCTGACACTCAGAGAAATATTAGAAATTTGAAATTTGCATGCATTTTAAAAACTTATATATTTGGGCAAAAAGTCGCCTTTTTCACCAAACCAGTAAAATGTCACTAAAAGATGACAGGATTGTTGTAATTGACTGTGGAATAAGTTTGGCTCGAATTGCGCCAATTTTCATGGTCGAGGGGGCGGCCCCGATTTTGTGCAAAAGTAAAAGTGTTATTATTTTATAATAACTAATACCTTTTGAATTTTAAGTAAATATTTCCAAGAATATATCGTATTCTTAAATGATGATTTTTATAGGTGGCTTAATTAGATTACAGATAAAATCCAGTGTAGCTTTCTGATGTAAAAATACCCCTCCCCTCATGTAAAGGGTTTAATTTTCGAAGAGAAGCATAAGAAAACTTTACTTTTTTATAGACCAAAAAAAGTGTTTTGTCGTGATATTGCTGCGTAAGTCATATCTTTGAGAGTCACGTCACTATCAGGTAGATCTATGTAATTTAGCTTATTTCAGAATGAATGTGAAACAGAGAAATATGGTTATTACATGCTTCTGTCAACCGTTATGGTATGTAATAAAGTTTATTGCTTTTGTTCAAAATTATTTGGAAAATTTACTAGGTATCAAATACAATTTATTTATTTCTCTCATGTTTGAAAATTTTACAAGAATATTTTATTTAAATTCGCTCTAATTTTCAATTTTTAAAATTTCATAGTGAATTATATACAATTTTCTTAAAAGAAAATAATTTTTCTTAGATGGAAAATTTATAACAGTTTGTCAAATGAAGCAAATGAAATATAAAATGAAACGAAAAACAAAAAACACACTTGATGCAATTAATACATTTTTTAAGAAATAAAAATAAGGATATAATTTGATTAAACAAAAATAGTCTCTAATATTTATTTTAAAGCCTCAGGAATTCACTCAAAAAAGAGTTTTAGTTTTTTTGTTATTGTAAAAATATATTTTATTCTTAACTTGTTACTGAATAGTTTTACCGCAAATTTAATCGCGATTTATGAAGAAGTTTTAAAAACAAAAAGAGAAAAACACTTACACTCCGTTCTACTTTAACTATTCTTGAAGCTAAGCTAATTTTCGATTCATATACATCTATAGATTTGGACCCAGCTTTACCTAATATAGTATCTAACCTAGAAAAAGAAAACAATAAATGGCAGTGAGACAAAGGCACAGTAAAATACATTTACAATCACTATCAAATTAAAAATACACATTTAATTTACTAGTTACAAAGCTTTTAATATTACCCAATTATGAGACAAATTAACTTAAAAAAACTCTTTCTGTTTGCATGAAATCATTTTGCTGAATGATCCTAGTCTCTTTATTCAATTGTTATAGTGATTTCCTAAGACTTAAAAAATTAGTCGCAGTTATAGTTTTTTTAAAAGACAGTTTTTTAATAGAGCTTTATTAATTTTTCTATTAACGTACTGAATCATATATTAAACTCCTAAAATAAGAAATAAGATATTTTTTTTCTGTTTATTTTATTTGAAATATGAGGGTTGTTCAATAAGTCATTAGAATTCCCAGAGATGCTCGTAACATCGAAAACGACTTGTTTTTAGTCAGCATCATAACTCACTAGACAGTTGACTGTTACTCTTATTCGTTATCATGACGCCTTTCGCAACTCAAAAATTCCTCGTCATAACTTTTCCGGTAGATAAGATCATCCTCGTCTTTTTTGGAAAGGATTAATCGAAATTGAACCAACATTTTGATTGTTGCTTGATTTCCGGGAAACAATGAGGAATCCATGTCTCTTCGACGGTGACAACTCGAGGCAAAATAACGTCGATCACTCGACGTGGCAGCAATCAAATTTTGATTTGGTAGCAAATGACTACCAAATCAAAATTAACATTTGAATCAATATCAGATTTGTTTCGGCTCCGTTTAACAGATGGCAGCACCCAATTGTAACAACATTTTACCTTAATGATGCATTTTATCTTCAAATAAAAGTACTTTTTTTTAGCTATGCTCGTATTTTTTTCTTTGTATCGCCGAATCCATTTGATATATAAATAGGAAAATCAAAAATGAGTAGGAAAATTCATTAAAGGGTAACATAATAATGACATAACCACAGAAATTTTATCATAACAGATATTTCAACAATAAGGCGGAGAAAGATTTAAGTACTTATTTAAAATTATGTTATCAAACAGATTATCAACAGATTACAACACGCGATATATCAATTTAATTCCAGTACTTGTTGAAAATATAAAAAATTAATATTTGAAAGTTAAAGTTGAACATATTTGTACTCTAGAAACATCTCATCCTAATAGATTCAAATCGAATTATGAACACTTAAAAAAATAAATAAATAAAGATAGCTTAATATCAGAGGCAATATTCGATAAGTAAATGTGCCGATTTCGTTGAATTAAAAACTTTAGATACGCTACAAGTTTGGAACAACGAAAATTATTAAAAGTTTTTCTGAAACGCTCCCGTTGGAGCATTTTGACAGTCACTCGTATTTAGGTTACCCCATCGGGCTGCGTCTACCATATTTGGTTCGCTCTTGAATGTTTCATTAGGTGGTGCATACCACCAACAATTTAGTTCCGTTTATCAACTAGAAAAAAAAAATTCCATATTGTTTTGAGAATTAAAATAATGAAAGTTTAACGTATATTAATTGAAAAAGATTTATTTTATTTCAATTTAATGTTATAAACATAGCTTATGCAATAAATTAACAATTTAACATAAATATAATTGCTTGTTTATTCTCAAGCAATTCTTAAAAACAATACAAACAAAATGCTGCCTGACTCGCACAACGATTGAAATTTTTCGATTGATTGATTGGACATACAATATAAACCAAACAGTAATAACAATAAAAATCAAAGAGCAGCAAATGGGTATCATTGTGGTAAAATTTCATTTTTCACATTAGTTCAGTACCGCACGATAAAGTAAAGTTCTCTCAGAGAAGCCACCCATGGAAGAGAAACATGAATTGCAGTGCTAGCGCGAACGTGTTAATTTAATTCTTTAGTTTTTTAAAATGGAATATACATCATGGAAGAAAAAATTGTCTGAAACTAGAATTATTGAATGACTCTCTTAATTTTGCGAATTGTGTTGTGATAGTGACACGTTAAATCGCAAGTAAGTTTATGATTCTTTCAAGGAAACCGTTCTTGTAACACATGCGAATTAAATTAATTTTTCAAAAACATCCTTTATAAAAATATTTACTATAGCAGAGATTGGTTGTAGACAATCACTTCAAACTGTACTCTTAATTTAGACTAAAAAAATTCTTCGACCGATATCGAGTATGCGTGGAGTCTCTAAAAGTTAGATTGAAGAAATTATTGTACCATACTTTAGTTAACCCTTTCACGATATTCAATATAACTTACAATTAATAAGCTATATATATATATATATATATATATATATATATATATATATATATATAATTACTTTTCTTCTATATTATATTTCTATAAAAATTCGCACTGAAATAAATATAAGGTATATAGTTCAGCAGTCTGATATTACATATTAAAATTATAGAATTTTGATAATTTATAAAATTTTTTTTAAATCCGATACATTGAAGTATGAGATTCTTTTCTCAATTGGTCAGTGTTCGACCAACTGAATTTGAAAATTTTTCCAGTAAAATTTTCCAAAAATATTTGGTTCAATTAATGAAAAAATGCATATTAACAATGTTCTATAGATTCTAAAACACATTCAAGTAGGAAACTAAAGTATGCATTAGTTTATTAAAAAGAACTTGCTTCATTGAAATGGAGTTCTCTTTAAATTGGAATAGTTTTAGTTAACATTGAACGAAAAATAACTTTTTTTAAGGGAACATATATAACGGATATTTATTAGCAGTGCTGAGAATCGAATAACTGGACAACCAGCACTGTATTCTAATGAAAATTTACAGTTTTAACGCTAGGTAATTCATCAAGTGTCCATATATTAGAGAAAACTTTGATAACAAATACCATTTTAACAACCGGTACTGGTTCACCAAATTCAACAACATAAAGTATGTGCATCTCTCCAATGATTATTAAGTAAAATTCGTCAGGATTGATTGTTTATTAACGTCGCACTTAGTAGCAACACGAGGGCTATTGGCGACGTAAAATTTGTCTCGAAAATTGATCTAAGTAACGTGACAAAGCAACGGGATTTGAATCACGTACTGTTTGGGGGGAACATCTAAAGAGACATTAACCATGTGATTATAAAAGATAATATCAATAATAAATAAAAAAAAAACATACGATTTTTTTAGTTTCTTTTTTTTTTAACTCATATCTAGGTATCAATTTAGGGAAAAAAAAAGAAACTCGAGAAGGGATATGTTATACAATTAAAGAAACAACAATTAAAATATGTCTCATAAGATTACAGTTAATTGATATATTGATATTAGTTGCTTTATTTCATTCTAGAACTCATTGATTGAATCTAGAACTTATCGATTTTTTTCACGATTATAAGATAATAAAGAAGCTAAAAGTTTAGAATAAATAAAATATAAATAAATAAAAAACAGATCTTCGTTATATATTTATTTTCCTTTGAGACACTAATTGAAAAAGAGATCGGACATAGTAAAACGTATTCCAGTTATTATTATACAAGATGGAAAAAAAAATCAGGCGAATACGGAAGGAAGTTCGTTTTTAAAATTGTGTAATTAAGAAAATAACCATAGTTATATCTTATACAATATAGAAAAAATGTATGTATGTATGGTATAATTACACAAGATGGAAAATCAAGCAAATTAGAGAGGAACGTTCAATTTGAAAGATTGTATAGTTAAAATAATCACCCCTGTTATATTTTTACCTGCTCTGTAAGTTTTTGACTCGGCTGAGGAGATCAACGTGCCCCGCCGAGTACTGCTCTATCACATCTTTGACGTCATAAGGCTTGAGGGCTTCTTTGAACTTGCGTCGGGCAACAAAGTATTTGATCTGAAACAGACAATAAATAAATAAATAAACGACGCATGGCGGTGACATTAGAACCTCCTAAGAGAGACAGATGATTTCGAGTAGTGAAACATAATACTTTTTTTTTTTCAAACACATTTCTTCGGTAAAGGAAAAGAAATGACATGATTGGAACGTAATAACTAACTGGAGTTTAAAGTTCAAAGAAAAACGTGCCGTTGTCAGTTAAAAATTTAAGACTTGTCAGGATGCTAACTGAAGTGTCGTGTTTAGATTGAAAACTAGTTAAATCAACTATTTTCTTCAACAGACACGATTTTTCGCGTCATTGGAGTGGATGTAAAAAAAAAAAAGACACAGCAAATACCAAAAGACGTTTGAAATTCATTTTCAAATATTGTCGTTCTTCATAAAACATAGAAAATTTATATTACAAAACTAGTTCATTTTTTTATCAAATTAAAACTACACAAAGAACTATTAGTCACGGACCTCATAGTTTCGAGCCACTATCCATTATGTGTGTGTGATGGAGACTATATTTAAATTAATAAATCAAACACTTAACTTCCACACCTCGATAAATGAAAACTAGTCTTAATGGGAAGCATCCTCAATTTTTCATACTAAGATATTCGATGGAAATAAGCATCAAACTGGCAAGCCATATAACTCGTATTAGTGCTTAGTTTAGTTTGAATAAAGTGCTCCATAATGGTAACGTAATTCTGAGCCAAAGATGTAAAAGATTGCACTTAGAATCGTAGTTGTCACTCTTACTCTATCTTATCCTATTACCTTTCACTATCATTCCCATGCGAAGACCCTCGAAGAGCACATTGCTGCGCAGTGTGATTTGAGTCTATGCAAATCTAGTGCTACTTTGGGATAGATATTATTCTAGTCCAAGGTCAAGGAATCAAGTGGACAACTTAACTAGTATCCCACCGTCATTGCCTCAACACCACGCCACATGAAAGCCTGGGGACCCAGTTCCCTTTCGAGTGCATCCTCCTCCATTCTTCCATTCGAAGGGTGTTTTGTGAAACGAGGTTTCGAATCCGCGATACGACCAGAGCATAGTTGACTACGAAATTCGAGACGATTGAGTCACAGTGTTCTATTTAATACTGGAAAATCACTCAGAACTTTTATTAAAAACTTTTCAAAAATTCATTTTTAACCCTCTATTCAACAATATGTTTCATAAATTATCGCCGCCACCGATTTTGCAACAACAGACCATTCCCGAACCTCTATGTTAGACCCGTCAACAATCGTTCCGAAATCAAATGCTCAAAAATCTGAAACTCAGTGACTTCTTAATAAAGTTTTTTTTATTTGACAACCCTGTCACCCTCGAAGATCAATGTTACCTCGCTGCTCTGTTTAGAAACTCTTGTATATTTGACGTACTTACATAAATCCCCATACAAGTTGATTGATTAATTGGTTTTATCGCATTAGAGCCAACATGAGTGCTATTGGCGACAGACCTCGTAATTTTGAACCTCGATTAAGCAACGAGAACGATACTTGAGGTGACACCTTCTCTCCTAGTTTCTCCACCACTCCAACGGGAGAACTTTGAGTCTTGACAGATTTACCGTGCACCAGCCCCGGCTACACAGCGGTTTTTCAGTGGCATCAAGGCTCGAACCAACGACTCGACTAAAACTGCTTGCCGCGACCCCGCGACCATGACCACTAGGCTATCATGGCCACATAAAAGTGAGTGCAGGTGCTTAGCGCATCGCTCTACACTGAACTGCCCACATGCAATAGTATGCGTCTCTTCCGGCGGCGATACTACTACATCCCGAACAAACCCTCTGCCTCTGTTCAATGAAATGAAAACTAAGAAACATAAAACATATTGAACCACAGAAAGAGGCAACGGAAATGAACGTAATTAATTCTCGAAATACCAATTAAATTATGGCAATATATTGGGCATAATACGATGCAATAGTATGGGAATGATATGATAACAGAGTAATAATTTAAATTTAATCCGATACACACAGACGCAGGATGTTATAGACAGTTGAATCAAAGCAAAGACGAAGAAAACTAGGGTCGGGAAAAGATGAAGCTATTCGTTCCTTTTTGCACGTGAGGGATTCTTGTTTCTCTTCCAATGAATTTTCTATTTTGAATTTTTTGATGTGATGCGTTCTGCCATTTAAGTTTTCGTTCAATTCCTGTTTTCGAAGTTGACCTAAACTGAATTTTACCTTTCATGTCCTCTCACTAGATGTATTCTTCTCGCTTTCTCTAGAAATTATCCATAAAAGTTTATTTTTTTCTTAACAAAGATTTACAACAAATAAAATTCTCAAGATTTGAATGAATGTTTGGTGTATTTTGTTTGCGCCGAAGGTTCCGTAATCCTATAGCAGCAATGAACTACTAATATTTTTGGTTTCACTCTTGAAAAATACACGGGTGCTAGGACTTGGGTCTTATTGCTGATATTAAATTCTAATTTGTACAATTTGAAAATATATGAAAGTTCGTTTTTCAGAAGAACATTGTCTTAGAAAATGGAATGAACTTCACAACCACACGAGGAAAGATAACGCCCAACTTGTGAAATAGCATTTTGTCAATCAGAGCATTTTAAATTTTCATTTTCTGCGAAGAAAAAATTATGACTCGGATAACAAAATAGCTACTTTATATTCAAATTCAAGTTGCAATTTAAAGGAGTCTTATCCCATAAAATGTATTCTATTACTAATATATTTCAAAATTCCGTTTCAAGAACAAAGATTGCATCCTGTAAAATATAAATATAATTGTTTAGTGAATATGTATTTTTTTCTAAACCATGTTATTCTAAAGAAACTGATTGATATTTCAACAAACAAATTCGCCGTTTTAAGTTTATAGTGATGTGAGGTAATATATTTTTTAAAATTATCAATTTCGTACTTGGTCTAATAAAATTATTAAAACACCAAATTTAATGTAGAAAAAATATAAATTTTAAAATGCTCTACATTTTGTGTTTTAATATATATTAAAGCAAATATATCCGAAATTTTTTTGAAAAGGATAACTTGCAATTGAAAATGATTCAGAAAAATCTGAATATCACTTTATTATCCGGACATTTTCTTGAATCTATGCAGAGTATAGGTTTTCAGGTTAATATTCAGTAATTAAAAATCATTATTAAAGTATTTATACTCTTTAAGTACATTTGAAGAGATAGTTAACTTCTCGGTGACAAAGCATTTAACCGCGTGTGTTTATAAAAATATTCACTTATTTTATAAATTCTCGAATTACAAACTTTAAAGCATTACTTATCTAGAAAAGTTGTATCCGATTCATTAATTATTACTTATTTCCTATTAATTATTGACAAGTATCACATGTTTTTATGTGCAAAAGAATACCTTACATTTAAGCATATGGAAGCAACATTTATTTATTATCCCGTGAAATACCTATAGACTAAAGTTCTCATAAATAAAACAGAAACAAGTAATGTAAATTTTTTTTGAAGTCAATTTCTACTTAGGTCAACAAAGAAATTTTTTTTTATTTTAGTTACTTTTTGTTAAATAATTACAATTAATATAAATATCTATATACATATGACAGAATCACAATATTAAGTGGCAAAAGAAATTTTTTTTCCGGCGATCTACACGCTTCGTCACTGACGGTATTTATTTCTAAATTTATATCCTGATAAATATCTTATATAAGAGAAATTTTTTTCTCCCATGTAAGAATAAAATTAAGTATTTGAAAATCTAATAAAAAATTTCATGCTTCAACGAGATTCGATCCGAAGGCATGAAGATTCAACACCGACGTTCTACCAACTTTGCCATTGCAAGACAAATGTCATAATCAAAGCATTGGCTTGTTTCTTAATTCACCCGGTAAATTAAATTTTTGGAATGCAGTTTAGCCCAACCAGCCTTGGCGACAGGAATTATTTGGCAGTATTTTGCTAAATGTGGCTACCCTGGTCCGCTTCGCGGATTTAACGTTCAGCCAAGAAAAATCGCCAAGTTTGGCAATTTTTGAAACCGTGCCAAGTGGTTGGGTAAACTGCATTTTTTTCAATTAAATTTAATTAATGAATTAATATTTGAAAAAAAACTGTATTAACAGAAAGTGTAATCCACTACAAGTTTAAAAAATGTATTTGAACTTGAGTGGAGGAATAAAAAGTATTTTATTAACGATTGAAAATTTGAACAAGATATATAAATAAATATATATAGGGAGAGTGTGAGCTAATATTAGGAATTTAAAAAAGGTATTGGGGTTGTTAGATGAAGGTAAAAAAAAATTATTGTATAAATATTATAGTTCAAAAATATTATTTGGTCATATCTCAGAAAACAGTTTCTCCGAGCAAAAATTTCTTGTAACTTTCTTTTGATATGATACTTAAATTATATGTATAATTAAAAGACTATTTTTTTAGTTGTAAAAAACTTACTAGGAAAAAAAGCATCCGTTGATATTTTTATTTTAAGTATATCGAAGGAAAAATTTAAAGTATTAAATAAAACAAGATCTAAATTTTGAAAACCATTTTTGGAGGGAGAAAAAAAACTTCAATATTAACATAAATTCGGAGGTTTTTGATCCCATGTTCATCGCATTACGTCTTTAAAATGGTTAAAGACATTTAATAAATACGAGTAAATGCAGTTTTTACGTTAACATATAAAGCTAAGCAAATATTTTCAAGACTTCATACAAAATATGTTGTATGAAAGTGATAAAGCGGCTTTCATGGATCGCGCAATTTATAAGGACCCCTCATTTTGGCATCTGAATCCCTCTTTGGGCTTATGGATGAAAGTCCCGTAACAAGTTTAACCTCTTGGAATTCCACCACAGGATGGTTGGCCATTTCAAATTAGGTAAGGACTACCCCCTTCGAGTCAATTATCCATTTGTCTTGTCGAGCCTGTCCGTCCCACTTAAAAATGACAGGAGCGCTAATGCTCGACACTACCGAGAAAGAAACAGAAAAATCTCCTCCAAGACCTGCTCTTAGCCTCCATCCCATAGTAACCATTGGAAAACTAGCTCCTATTTTCATCATCTGATGGGAAATCACTGCCTCATCTTGCTACTATACAGTGTTTAAACTCCATCTTTTAGTCAAGTTTCAGAGTATTGAACTCTGATACAAGCTTAAGGGCCATTGGCGTGCCTCGGGCGCTCGATAAACGTTCAATTTGTGTTTATATATTCGACACTTCTTAGACATATGTTTGAACTTTCACGTAACTAAGCCGAGAAGAAACACCTGCTTATAATATGTGCAGGATTCTTCTACTCTCCGTCACCCCATCGATTTGGTAAGATATCAAAACTTTTTCCAGAAAGAATAATTAAATTTATTACATAAAGTGAGTTGTTTTAAATTATTTCGCTTCTTTGGCTTTATTCTCTTAATGCAAGATCTATCGCATACCAAAAAATTGCTTTCATGAACCTGGGTTTTTTGATCATTATGTTAGGATTATTAATTAGTTAATGAAGTATTGTTACAGGTAAAATTGTGTAGATCACGGCCACTTCCAAGTTTATTATGTTAGTCGATTACTGTTAAATTTGAACGTTACTTAATATAAATGTTGCTCTAAGGTTAAAATGCAACGAGAGATCTTCACATTACAATGAAAAGTGAATATATTTTAATAGAGATTAGAGATGAGTAGCATAACTAAAGTTCGAAGGTGGTTCAAAAATTATCTGTGCTAGGAGTTGGAAATGCGGTAATTTATTGTAGAATAATCCAGTGATTTTTTTTAAGAAGTCCATGAGTATGACGACCTTCGCCCTCCGAAAAATCGTCGCCATAGCGTTTCCGACAGTCTTCGCTTTCTTTGAAGCAAATTCACTGGGAACAATTCGCTGTTTTGATTGTTGCCTGGTTTCCGGTATGAAATAAAAGGTAAAGACCTTGTCGATGGAGACAACTATGGCAGTAAATGGCTACAAAATCAAACTAATCTATGAATCTGAATCACATTTGTTTTAGTATCATTTTACAAACGCAGCACATAATAGTAACATGAACTTACTTTAGAAATGCTATTTACCGTAAAAAACAGGTACTTTTTGAGTCACCCACGTATGCTGCTCTACAATACATTCGTGAAGTTAGAATATATCAATGTTAGGACGGTTTTTTTCAGTTTTTTTTCAAGTTTAGAGATTGTGTTTTTTTTAACATTAAGTAAATACAGTTTAAAAACTGATATGCTTAAACTATTTAGACGCGAAAACCGATTCAAAAGTGTACGGAATTCACCATGATAAAAGTTAGGGGTAACAGTTAATCTCGTTGCTGGAAGCTGTTTACGGATGTCCACCGCAATAAGGCACTTTGTGGGAAAGATCCCATGATGCAATGATCCGGAGAGACAATCCAAACAATGGGCCGGAATAATAGGTCGGCTTCCTGAACAAATACTTCGAGAGAGAAATCTTCGTTCCGTTGAATGAGGCGAGATTAATTGGAAACACGTAAGGAACCGTTTCAATTTCTCTCCTCTGGGAATGAGTGGTGTAATCACAGCGGATTTGTTTCAGAAACATCTTGCCATCAAATCGATATCCGCACTTACAGTGCATTTTCTATTAAGAGACGGCATTATTATTAATTCAGAACCCTACTTTTCATTATATTTATAAGTTGATTCATGCTAGGCTTAAACGTGTAAATTGTATTAATATAAATTAATATTCCTAAAGAGATTTAAATAAGCGTTACACATTTTGCTTTGGAATTCATCTTTCATTTAATGTTATTTGACAGATTTAATGTTTTTATATATTTATAGCTGTTTGGGGTTTCCTTATAATTCCAAACTTGTTCTTCAGTGATGCGCGTAGAGTCATAGATCAAATGTTGTTAGATACTGATAGATCACTATGAGAGTAGCCTTGGTTCTGGCTTCTCAAATGATGAACTCATTTAATCAGAGGAAGGAGAGGAGAACGTTCTATTCAGGTTGCTTGATATAAGTTTTTGTCAATTGATGATTTTTACCTTCTTAAAAATCTGCTGAGAAGAACAACAGGTTGAATTCCAATGATGGGGATAACGTGCGGTTATTAGTGCAATGTGGCAACTTACTAAATCGATACGTTAATCTATTTTAATGATAGGTGACAAATCATATGCCACGTTGAAACTGGTAGAGGTAAAGCTCTTTTTTTGGTATTCTCTCTCTCTCTCTCTACATATATATATATATATATATATATATATATACTATAGTTGCCAGAGAGATACGTTACAAGTGTTTACAACATCACATTTTTAGTTTTATGAGAATAACGAATATTGCAGAACTAATGCGTACTCATGTTTTCCAGTCATTCTCACCGTTTTGCGTTGTAGCTATGTAAAAGTCATTGCGCATGAGATCTCTATAGACTACGTGTGTTTCATTGTCCATTTACTCACTTGATCAAACCTATAGAAATTTCTAAGTCATCTAGTTTTATATTTTATCAAATAATTATGTGAACCACTGAACATTAATCTTACTCATTTAAATAGCGGCGAATAATGCTAATTAAGTTCCTAATTAAATTACTTTTTTTAAAATTATTCCTTTATTTTTTAAATTCAGGACTCTTGTACCAACTGGTTAATTATCCCAATATATCCTTAATCCATTTCTATATATTATTAGTGCATACTTTTTTGTTAATAAGTCCTTTTTTTGTTCATTTGAAGTCGATACAGACTAAACTTTCTTGATCAGAAACAATTTTTTTATTTTTTGCGAAAAAAGAGTTTTACAAATGCGATCAGCTTGGTGAGGCAAACTATTTTTGCATGCGAAGAGTAGCAATTGCTCAGTTACACAATTATTTTTTTTTAAAAAAAAAATACTGTTACCGTTACGCAAAGTATAAATACTTGGTAAATGACGCTGCTGTGTGTAACATAAATTATTTTACATAAAGTACTTAACAATCATAATTAGAAAAAAATTAAACGCAAACATGTAGATGAAATACAAATAAAAACGGTTAATAATAAAAATATAAGAACGCTACGTTAGAACATTCTACAAAAAAAAAAAAAAAAAAAATTACCGCAGGCGACACTTGAGTTCAGTAGTTGTAATTATTAGACTAATTACAAGACTTATTAGACTATTATAATTATTATAGACTATTACTTTATATTTTAGAGTGAAATTTGTTTGTGTGGCAATGAAAATTTATATTTATATAGTATTGAGCAAGTAGTGAGGCAAATTACGGCTCCAAAAAGTTTTACTTGGAATTACTTTTCCAAAACTTCAGACAAATAAATCTACTCAGTGCACTATTTGCCTGAAGTCTCTTAAAGCGTCTGGTAATACGTCAAATCTCATTGGTCATCTAAAAGCTGCGCATAAAGAAAACTATTCTAAATATTTTGAGTCGAACTCCATCAACTTTCAAGGAAAAAAAGCAAACAGCGCAGAAAATTTATTTACTGAACCAAGCATTTCATCAACCGTATAGCAAGAAGTGATTATAAATCCTTATTCTGTTGCTAATAAACTTGATGTGCAGAAGTTACACTAAAAATCAATAAAAGACAGTTTCCTCAGTGTAACTTCTTTTAAAGATAACGGTGATATGCACATCAGGATAATCCATGCCATTGTTTACATGATTTGCAAAGATTCACAGCCTATCTCCTTAGTCGAAGATGAGGGTTTTAAACACTTCGTTAAAGTAACTGCCCCATTATATAAAACTCCATCATGGAAAACCATCGATTCACTAATCTATGAAAAATATGAAGCCGTGGCACTGATTTTTAGAGTGCAATTAGGCAGTGTGCTAAATGTGTGTCTCACCACAGATATTTGGACTGAAACGCACCAATCGAGAAGCTTTCTTGGTATAATTGCGCACTTTATTGAAAATAAGTCTTTGGGAACCATTACTCTTGGAGTCTACGAGCTTCATGAAAGTACATAGTACAACATCTGGCTGATCATCTGACAAAAACTTGTTTGGATTGGGGACAGAATGCAGAAAAAATTACAGCTCTGGTTAAAGATGGGGCAAATAACATTGTAAGTGCTGCTGAAAAAGCATTTGGGAAAAAAACATAGCTACTATTTTGTCCACATGCTAAATTTAATGGACCAAAAATCGTACGAATTCTTATCAGAAGTTACCGCAGTCATAGAAAAAGTAAAAAAAAAAAAGTGAATGGTTTAAACAAAGTGTTGTAGGCAGTGATGAACTAAGGAAGAAAACAAAACGCAAATTAAATAAGAGTGTAACAACAAAGTGGAATTCCACTTTCTACATGTTGGAAAGATTTCTTGAGTTGAGAGAAATTATATCAGGAATTGTAAATTTTACTAATCAGCTCCACCAATGCCGTTCGCCGAAGATATTGAATTTTTGCGAGAATTCTGCGCTTTGTTTAAGAGTATTGAATTTGCAACTACCGAAGCAACTAGAAAAAGATTTGTTACGTCAAGTACTGTCATACCGATTGTGAAAATGATGGGAAGCAAAATAAATTCTGTGTCAGGCTGTTCAGAGCTGGGGAAAAAAACTGAAAGAAAGCGTTCTTGTCCAGTGCAAGAAGAGATTTGGCAATATTGTGAACAGCCATTTTTTTGCAATGGCTCCTTATTGGATCCATGATTCAAAATCCTTCATTTCTAAGACAAGGCCTTATTGGGTAGATGGATCAAGAAGCTTAACAATAAAATTAGATAAGAGGGCAAATCATCGGATTCTGACGGTGGGCAGTTGTCTCCAGCTCCATCTTCTTCTCGAGGTGAATAAAATTTACAAAATTGTGATAAGTACTGTACTTTTATTCGAATATCACTATTTGTTCACTGCTCACTATCAGGTTCTTACGTATAAATAAATATTTTTGAACGTAGAACTTAATGTTTTGATGACTTATGAATCAATTTAGAAAATAAAACAAAGAAGAAATTAAAAATCAGGAAAACATAATTGTGAGCGGAAATACTTGGAATTTCAGAGCAAAACTGCCAGTGGGTTTTTAAAGTACCTTTTATGGGTATATTTGTTTGGTTAAAGACGGGAATAGGGTGTTCCCTAGGCGATTGGCGACTTTTGGGGGCGATAAGGATTTTAACGGGGTGATTTTTTATGGTAACCCTAAGAATACTCAATGATGTCACGTACGTTTGGCAACCTATGTAGGAAGTCGCCAATCGCCTAGGGGACACCCTATTCCCGACTTTAACCTATTTGTTTTTCTTTGCAGAAGATTACTTTTGGGAAGGTCACCACAAGATGGTACCAGATAATTGGAGCGTTAGAATGAGCTCAAAGCTTTTGGAGGAATTCGACGCAAGTAGTCTGCACCTGCAGCCTGAACTTTCATTTCACTTCAAGAGTCCTGTTTTTAAACTCAAGGATGACCCACTCAAATTTTATCGTGATATTTATAATCATAAAAATGTGCATATTGTAAAAATTGCTGTAAAATACTTATTAGTGATGGTGGAATCATTCTCATCAGAAAGAGTTTCTTCATAACTGGGGGGATAGTTGGTGGAAAAAGAAGTCGACTTAAAGGGGAAAACGTTAACAAACTTCTTTTCTTCCCAACAGTGGATAAAAATATTGGGGCCTATGAATTCAAATTATATGAAATAATATGTAGAAATGGGAATAATTATATTGTAATAATTTACTGTTCTTATCAATGTTTTCACCAAATACAATGCAACTTTTGATTACTCTTCCTTGAAATATTGTACTGAAAAAATAGCATCCTCACAGCCAACAAACGAAGGTAAATATTTATCATTTAAAATACTATTTTTCTGAAGTTTTCTTCTTTTTCTCTAAAAATCTATGTCTTTTGGATGGTGTATATTTAACATCGATGTTTTTGTGGTCGAAGTCACATTCCTTATCTGATCCAACTACTTTGCATATAAATATGTAGATATGCTTTGGTAAATATATATTCTCAGGGTCCATATCTTTTCTCAAGTTGAATTTAAAATGATATTTTGTTGATCAAACAATCATTATTTTTGAACCATATCTTGGTGTGTACAATAAAGAGTTGTCTATTCCTGCTATATTTGACATCGCAAATTTTTCTTGAAAAATATTTAAATGTTAAAGGTTGTAAAATTCGTTACGTAAGACTTCATTATGTAATCTTCTTCCTTGCGCAAATTTATTTCTATGAAATTCCTTTTTAATTTTAAATAAATTCTAAGGTGGCAGTCCTCCTGGGAAATAGGCTTTGTAGCTCCAAATCTTTGTTAGGTGAGCGTGGTCTCCTTTGGAAGGTTATTCAAGACATCTGTAACAAGTTTCCTGACAGATAATGATGTCCCGGTTGCACCAAACATCATCGAGATGCACGTTAAGTTCAGTCGAGTTTCAAAATCCTCCCAAATGTCTGTTTGCAACTCAGAAGTCCTCTGAAAAGTGCCATTGTCAATAGCCTTGGAGCGATGTATATTTAAAACCAAAGTCAAATAAAGTTATTGCAAGTGGATTTCTAGTTGAAGACAGTTTGAAAGTGTAGTGCAACCATGAAAAATAGGACAAACGATCAATTTTTTTCTCCTTTAAAGTGATGATCCCCCCCCTTTTTTTTTCTTTGCTCTAAATCTGTGCGGTAACAGGACATACAATTTAAAAGACTAGGTTGACACATGAATTGATACCACCTTATCCAATAGCCGGTGAGGAATTTGAGACCAACTGATATTTAATGGGCAATATTCAACATTATTCGCCATGAGGGTCTTAGGTGGAATCTGATGAACATTTTTGGCCTCTGAGTTCATCTGCAAGGCTGCAGCAGATCTTACAACCAATGTATGTTGAAGGGAAATGAAAAGTTAAGCAAATAAATCAGTAATTTATAATTAGGAATGTTATGAGACTTTTTCTATCTGAAAAATTACTTAACATGAAAAGAAAATTATTTACGTCCCCTAATTATATTTTATGTGCTTAATTATAACTTTTGCTTAACCTTTAAAAATCAAACAATAAAAGTTAATTTTCTGTAAAATAATATTGGAACTAAAATAACTCTTCTCTTTGTTTGAGGCGAATGTCAGGATCGGTGTTGGTACGTAACAGGTAACACGAATCCTATGTTTTTAAACAAAAATACAAAACTGTTTTTAAAAAAATATGTCTAGAAAAAGAAAAAAAAAATTCCAAGTCATATTTGATCGAATTAATTTACTTTAAACGTTATTATTTCTGTTTTATTTGACTAAAAATTAATAATCCCTTCCTTTAAGATCTTTAAACCCCACTCCTAACTTAGCATTTTATGAATCTTACGTATTTCACTATGATTTCTCTCATTTTTAAAATCCCATAATTTTCATAAATGCATCAAAATATGATATGCACCAGGCATAGAGATTCTTAACGAGTCAAACGACCATTTTTCTTCTTCTAGAAAGAATAGAACGAAGTCTTTCATTTCTCTAGAGTACTTACTTTTCGCAATGCGCGAATGGCGTTTTTGTGTTGGTTAGTAAGAACTGCTAACCGAGGCTCCTCGGGATCTTCATCTGAAACAAAAAACACAACACACATTTCAGAGACACGTGTCTAAAACAAATACATGATGCGAAATAGTAGAAACATTAGGTACAAAAAATTACATGGCAAATAGAAATGAATCATACTGATAAAGTGCACTCACGTGTATTTGTGAAAGAAGTAGGCTGCTTCATTTTGTGTTTAAGCGAAAGCTGTTATTTGTAAAAGCTTATATTAATTTTTGAATTGTGCAATGCAGTATGGCTTGCAAGTGAAATTTAAATTTGTACGCATATTCACATAAAATGAAAATATTTATTCAATGAGCCCTGCGTGTTAAAAGTGCCTGGAGGATAAAATTTTTCAAATATAACAAAAATTTTCCAAATATGTTCTGTTTTGTAAATTATTGAGCCCTGCTTTTCAAATCTGATAATGCTTACATTCTGTTTAGTATTAACGTGAGCAGAGGATAGCGTGAGCCTTTTATCTTGGAGGGGGATAGGTAAACATCTTTTTTTTTTTTAAAAAAAAAAACAGTGAGCAATAAACACCTCTTTTTAGAAGCACGATGATTAGTAAAAATATTTTGTTGGGTTCAATGTCGAAGTCTTCCAAGTGTCTTATGAAAATCAAAAAAAAAAAAAAAAAAAAGATTTAAATACTTAATTTGACATATCTATATAACGGAGAGTTGGAACGACTCTCATCATTCTAAACTTCCGAGTACGTTATAAGGGAATGATTCTGTTGTGGTACCTCACTCTGCAAACTATTATACTCCTGATCGCGAAGACCTTGAGGTTCAGGGAGATTAAAGGAGCAGCAGCGTGCCTTATTTCAGACGTCGTCGAATTTGGAACCCGAAATTTTGTGATTACTAAGCACAAGGGATCTCAGATTCATTCTTAAAGAAAGATTCAGTAATTTAAGATTCTTATACGAATAGCGTTTTTATTAATGCTACACTAGACCTACACATCCAGCAACAAACGATAATTCGGGAACAAGCTCGAAAATAAGAACACACTGCTTCTTTATTATGGGAATCGATAATTCTTGACGAACCTCACAGGCTTTTGAAAAACTGAAAGTATTCTCATAATTGTGGAGTATTTTTAATTTTTTGAGGAACTGCACCATCATTATCAACAAACATTCATGCAGACGGACCACTATGAGAAAAGTTCTGGCCTCTCCCTTCAATAAACGAGTATATGAAATAACAGGAAGAAATCTAGAAACTTTATTTGGATTGTCAACTGCCATTTTTGCTATATTCGTTGAAAAAACTGAAAAGTGATAGGTAAAGAGGAAAAAAAAAGTTTAACCGTGCAGTGACAACTTAGTAAAACCGAAGCCTTGTGCCACATGTATTGAAATTAATATAATAAAAAAAATGAATGCTACATGACATGGAGGGAAGTCAAAATTCTTCACGAGAATAGCCAATCTGTACTGCAGAAACCTTATGTATACATTTCGTCTTACAAGCTTTTCCTACGAATAAATAGTTGGTGGTTGGGTTGGTTTTACTGTAGGAATTACTATATTTAAGCTGCGATATAGGTAAAACTCTACAAAAGGAAGAGATGGGAAGGGATGGAATGACAAAGAGAAGGGTCGAAAATAGAAAAAGTTAGCTAGGGCATCTCGGGAGCGCGTCTCTTGTGAGACTAATGCCCTGTGGACATGAGAAAAGATACCTCGGGTATCTAGAGGTCTTAAATTTCACTCTTACCCAGAAGGTAAGCCCTGAAGAGCCAAGGGTAAGTGAAGAAACTGATAGAAGACAGAATTTTTCTGGCTATAAAATAAAATAAAAGAAAAAATGCCCTTGTGATCGCATATTGCAAGTAGGTCAAATTACTGCTGACTGACCGATATATTACGCCAGACATTTAGAACCACCATAGATGATTTGATGATAATCTTATGAAGTCATTAACTGTTTAGATGTTGAATTTAATCAATTCGCTTTTGATCATCTTCCGTAAAATTAATCTTTTATCTTCGGGTACTAGTCGGTAAAAGTATGTTCGAAGCTGTTGTGACATTGGGCTATTCGCGGTTTCTCTTCACTAACCTTGGGGACTTTTAATTGAGATTGATTGCTTTCACTAAACAACCTTTGCCCAACCAAAAATGAAATGTGATACGTAAAGTTAGTCTGTAAAGCAGTTAGGAAGGAACTTTAGTGGTTGAATTGAGAAATATATAAACTCCGTCGGAAGGAGTAGAGTATCTGAAAGAGGATCTGAAGGAGAGGCTGTAGGAGAGATAAGGCTGAAGTGGAAGGAGGAATTAAAGATTAAAACAGAGGGTTCGAGTAGAGATTGTTGTTAGAAGTGTATTTGCGGTTGTTCTCAACAGTTCATCCAGAGTCTGAGTTGCAGTCGAGGAAGGACTAGGGATAAGAGTCTATTAGATTACTATTGGTGGGTTGAACTAAGGTATTAGAAAGCTTACCCTGGAGAGCATAGCTATTTCTGTCATAGTAAATATATACTAATAAATTGTTGAAGAATTGTTTTGGTGATTGTGTAATTATTTGTGTCGTAGTGTTTAATAATTGAATCTAGTGATGGCACAAGAGGACGCCCGGGTCGGGCGGGCGTCACACTGTGATAATATAACGGTAAATATTTTATTATTTTTTTTAGTTTAAAATTTATTTGGTTTCATGATTAACCTCGTAATCAATTCATTATTGAGTCAGCTCATGAGAATAAACTATTATGGCGCAGAAAAATAAATATATATGTATATATATCAATACTTAACTGACATAGTTATATGATCAATTTTAAAAAACCAGAACGTTTCTAACATTAATTTAATTAGATGCATTATTGTAATCATAATAATTGTATTAAATATCCCAGAACGATGAATAAAATAAAATAAAAAAACCTCAAAAGTGCTGAAGTTATGGTGTTTCTATTCTAGAATGAAGAATATATTTTCTCATCATAACTATCAATAGTAATTAGACATTCTTGGAAGTTACCTAATTTAATGTAAAAGATTGATATATAAAAATTAAATTTCAATACTTAAAATAAAATGAATTTGCAAAAGGATGTACATTTAATCTGAAAGAATGTATTGAACAGAATGTCTCAGCTTTGTCGAGTGCCCACCGAGAAGTGAGTCAACCGCTGTATTAAAGGGTTAATCCAGGTCACAGTGACGCCGAAACTTCTCACCACAACTAGGTTTAAGAAAGAGATAATCTCTCTCTCCTGGTTCACAAGACTGTTTGACTTCTTGTTGGCCGAGGTAGGAAGGGAGGGGGAAATTCTGAAGACACGCAGCGATAATATTTCTCAACTTATGGCTCTCAATGATTTATCCCATGATTCATAAAAATATTTCGATGAAACATGTGGATACATCCAGGTTTTAAATGCTCCATGAATATGCAGAGATAAACATACAAATATCTTTAAGGATTTAAACCTAGTCCGTATTGAATAGTAAACTATTATTCTAGTTGTAGAGATAGTGGAGCAAATATTTTTTGAATCAAAGCTTAAAGTAATAACAATGCGCATGTAGAAAGAAACACCACGAAAAATAGAGAGCTATAAATTATTATATTTATCACGATATTACAATATGAAGTTGCACATTTCTTACACAAATACTGTCTGAAATAAAAAAAAAAATACATTAAACCTTTTCATTTTCTATACAAAATTAGAATGGAAAGAATTAGCGAATAGAAAAGAAAAAAAAATGTATTACATTTTATTATCATAGTATGAATTTGGAATTCTCATGAAACTAAATAACATTTAGTTTACAGAATACATGCAAAAATGTATATTTAGAATGTTAAGCATAAATTAAAATATATGTCACACATTATCTTGTTGTACTCTAAATATGCAAAAAAGTGAAGTTACCTAACCGAGTGTTTGAAAAATGTGTTAAAATTTCTTATAACTGATAAATCACTCATTATACTTACGTAAACTGCTTGGAATTAATGAAAATATAAGTTTTTAGTTCTAAATATTTCGTCAACGAAGAAAATAAATTGAAAAATAGTAAACATAATTCTTTAGATATTTCTATTTTCAGTTTTTAGTATGATGAACAATCCTGAAAAGCCATTGTAAGGATTAGAGAACATCGAAGAATAATAAGCATTATTTGAAAGAAATATATATCACTACTTGATTAAAATTATAAATATATACATTTAGACAAAAATGAATTTTCTAAAGATTTAATAATTTCTAAAGATTTTTCTAATGATTTAGCATTTGATTATTTTTGAAATACTTCATTTAAAATCTAATAGTATAATTTCACTTTTTAAACGTATTGAAAAACTACATATATTTGAAGAAATAAAGTTTATTTTATATTACATTTAAAACACGTTTTTATCTCTCAACATTTTATAAAAATTCAAAATTTAATTGAACGTTGTTTTTGTGTGTCTACATTTTTCACATACAATAAATAACAAACACTTAATAAAATGCATGCAGAATGCAAAATTCCATATATTACGAGTAGTACATTCTTACCAGAAGACCATCACAAGCAAAGAATGAATAGAAATCAGACAACATGCAATAATTGAATGAAAAAAAAATACCATTTGTTTTTAAATAGATTAAGAAATAAATAAACCTTACCTAAACGAGGGGTTGAAGCTATTTACTTTCGTTTAATGATGTAGATCTAATTTTTTTTCCGATTTGGGTTAGATGCTTTTTAAATTTTTTTATTATTATTATTATATTCACAATTTTGATATACTCCTTTCCAGAGGAAAATAATTCCCATCAGGGTTAGAAATCTAAAGCTGAAGCCAAACCATTAAAAGCGCAGCTGCACTCAGTCACTGCCATGCAGCTATCTCAGTCAAGCAAAATGAAGTGTTCTAAAAACGAGCTGCATAAAATGCCAGTCAATTGTATCCTACTCCACTCTTAAAATTCGAAATATTTCAAAATTTTAAAATTACTTTTTATAATATACTTATTTTTCCAGAAAAAAAGTTAATGTTGTATCAGTTTTTGTGTTATTGAAGACCAATTTAAATACTTTTTATTTTACTCTCTTATATCATCCTCGATTTAATTTCTTTAAAAATGATTATAAAAAAAACGTAATAACAACAACAAAAAAGGGAGTTTTCAGATTGTATACATAAAAGCAAACTACTTAAGAGCTACTGGCACACATTTGGAACAATTTTAATTTAATGTAAAATACGCTGAGTAGTACGATATGATAGCATATAAAATGGAGTAGTTGTATAACAGATGTGTTAAAGAGAATGAACAGAAATCCCAAACAACTTTAAAAATTAAATAACTGGATCTTAGAAATGAATAAATAAAAGTATAATTTTCTCTTACTAAGCAAATCTAGTCTAATTATAACAAAATGTAAAAAAATGCCTATGTAGTTTTGATAATGATTATTGAGCTCAAACAAAAGAAAAAAATTTCAAAAATTTAAAATAATTTGATTTAAAGTATGTATAGTTGATAGAACTATTTATGAAAGCAAGCAACTCACGTAAATGAAAGCAATAATAAGTCCCCTCCACTTTATTTGGGTAATAATTTTCGAAACAATCTCTTAAGTTTCGAATTGATGCAAGACTTAGGCGCGCTTTAGAATCAACGAGTGATAAAATATAGAATAGTAGCAGGTAACGCGACACAACATCTCAGAAAACGGTAATCTTACTGAATTTTTATCCAAAACAATGAGAGTGCATCAAAATGTTGCAAAGGTAGCAAAACAAATTGACAAATATAAAAGAAAATAGTTTGTAGATTGCTGAAAGCTGGATTGATCTGGATCGGTGTAAATAAATATAAATACCATCGATTTAGTTATAGTTACACTAGAGTTTAATTTTAATTCGCCAATTATATACATGACTATCATTTTTATTAATGAATAAAAATGCCTTTTAGGAAAATGCGAACATCGAGAATTGAAAAGACGATACTGACCAGTTGAATTTGTCCAATGCAAAGCTCAGGATTAGGTGAAATTAGTATAGATTCATAGAATTCATGACATTTCATTTCTTAAGGTGTTCGGTTAGAGCTTATTCTAGACAAAACAAGTGTCAATAATTTAACCGAAATCGAGATTATGATATTTCAACGTGCTTCCTGAAGTCTAATTATTGTTCTATAAAGGATTTCTACGATTACAAAAGAAATGAAATCATTGACGTCTTTTTTAGTTAATTGTCAGTCCTGCGTACAATCTATACATACGCGTTACTAACTGCGATCCTGAGAAGTTGACGTAACAAGAGATATTTTTTTCTGTGCACCCATTATCATGCCTTGTCTGAGATGTTTTAAGTTATCCGTTTTCCTCACTTTTGTTATTGCTTTGGCAACCTTCACTTTCTTAGGACATGAAATACGAGTAATAATCTGCGGGTCCTCAGATGTGCGCCGACTGAGTCAGAAAGGAATTCTCTTCCGATCTAGTTATTAAGCTTTTCATTTCTCCTTTTTACCAATGAGGGACTTTCTGAACAATAATGAGAGACGATAGTTTTTCCGGCCATTATAGAAATTGAGATATATTCCCTGTTGTATTGAGTGTTGTTAAAAACGTTTTTCTTCGACGTCATGGCAATTTTTAGTTTATATGGCGGTCTATATGATGCATGCGTAGAAGCCTTTCAAATGACTAGTCATGATTATGAGTGTGTGTTTTAGGCAATTCTTCTGTGGTAGTATATTCAACCAGTAGTTCAAAGCTGGAAAGTGTTACTATCTAGTGTTCGAGTTCTGGGTTATATACATCTTGACTTTGATGGGAAGATATGAATCGGAAGTCTGGGTTCCGCAGACGTGATTTAGACAATTGAACCAAAAAGGAATTCACTACCAGGACAATTATTTGGCGCTTTTGCACTGAGATATGAGATAATCACGTTGTTTTACACTTTTTTGGGATAGTTGCAAATATAATTATGGACCGTAATGAAGCCAGACTTTTCTTTTACATGTAAATCCCAAATTAAAAATACAATATCAAAAGCAGGTATAGTAACAGCGAATATATATATATATATATATATATATATATATATATATATATATATAACCTGCAAATCTATCACAAGCCAAGTCCAGAATTTTTAAATTTTGTAGTTCCTTTTCTTTTTTGTTTTTTTCACCATTTGCTTATAATTTTTTCAAGGCCTAGTTTTGCGCTTTTGCATATTTTGTGATTTATCCTTTTGATATTTTCAATTCAATTATATTCTCTATTTATTAGTTTGATATGTTTAACTTTCTATCATTTTGTTCTGTAAGGAGTTTAAAAAAAAAGAATCGAATTTCGAGAGTGGAGCGGGAAGCTGGTCCACGCCGGCCTTTTCATAGTCCGAACATCCGATCAAAGCGGTATTTTTTAGTGTGTTCTAAGAGGTGCTAAGAACTGTAAAAAAAGAGAGGTGCGCGGTGGGGGGGGGTCACGTGATAATGAGCTTACCGCATGAGGATGGACTGTCCTTACGGACTCTGTTGAAGAGATTTACGCAGAAACTGCCTCGTCTTGATCCTACGCTTAGAAAAACAGACACCCATATTAACATTTCGATTTTCCACTACACCACTAGAATCAGCATGCACGCATAACTACTATGAGGATACACTAAGATTTAAACGTATTTTTCTCGTACACAGGCACCCGTTTAATGCATCCTTAAAAACACGTAAAAACTCAATTAATTGTAAAACATCTTTCTTTTTTCATGTAACATGCTAAACACATTAAATTTTAACTTAAATTTTAATCTAATCAAACATTTGATATTTAGTGACGTACAGTCGCCAAAAAATATGCATATAATGGGACACCCTAAATGACTTTCGCAATTCTCATAGAAACTGGATAGATGTGGTATCAGTCTCAATGGCTGAAAAAGAACTAAATTAGAGTATTAATTTACATAATTACTTAATTCATAAAATAATCAATCATTATAGAATACATTTTTTGGGCAGTCTTAAGCAGATAGTAAATTTAAAAGCTTTTGTTCCGAAATTCATTCGAATCCAATCGTTAGTTCCAGAGATATGCAACAAAAACTATTCAAAGGCCACGTAAGAGATGATTTTCGCAAAATGATTCACAATGTTTTCTCTGATATCGATTACCTCGTGATAAGTTAACCGATAATTAAAATTTATAAATTATTATACGATCTCTTAAGCCACCGCATTTTCCAATCGTAACTTTTACTTTGAATATTTTCCAATCGTAACTTTTACTCTGAATATTTTCTAATCGTAACTCTTACTCTGAATATTTTCTAATCGTAACTTTTACTCTGAATATTTTCCAATCGTAACTTTTACCTTGAACTAGGGTTTTTAGTTTAGTTTAATTTTCATTAACGTCGCACTAGAAGCAACAAGAGGGCTATTGGCGACGGGCCTCGTAATTTGAACCACGGTCAAGTGACGAGGACGACACCTGAGTTAGCACCCCCTCTCCTAACTTTCACACCACGCCAACGGGAGGACTTTGGGCCCCGACAGATTTACGGGAGGACTTTGGGCCCCGACAGATTTAATGTACATCGGCCCCTTCTACACTGCGGGTCTTTGGCAGCCACGGATCGAACCCGCGACTGAACGAAAACCGCCGGTCACGAATCCGAAACCATGACCACTAGGCTATCACGGCCACTTGAACTAGGGGAGGAAAATGATAAATATTTCAATTTTAGAGGGGCTCGTAACACGAGAAATTCAAGTACATAAAAATTTGCTATGTTGTAATTCACTTTTTTATGTAACTGTATTTAACAGTTCTCATTTTTCACTATAATATTAATTTTTAAAATTTTTGAAAATATATTTTGAATGAGAAAAAAAAATATTTATTGATTGGCGAAAGCATTTTTAAAGCGGATGTAGTAGAAAATATTTTATCATCAAATGTTACATTTAACATTAGGGAACCCATTTTTTAAACCACCATATCTGAGATAAGCAGAATTTTCTGAAACTTTAGATGCGAAATCATATAAGCAAAAATGTTATAGGATTCCATATTGGTAATACACACATGGGTTTAAATGTTAATTAATTATGCTAATTAATTCCTTAACATGATAATTTAGTTTTCACTGATCTATTAAAATTTAATATCAATTTATTTCACCAGCCTTGAGAACAGTGAAAGTTAAGGGCTTTCTTTTTTTGACAACTGTACATTTTAAGAAATAAAACTGAAATTACTTGTTATCAAAGTATTTTTAAGGGAGATCAGAAGTATTCTTTCCTCGAATTAATCATTTACTCTTTTCTAAACAATTTTTATGTGATTTTATTTGTAACTGAATAGGTTAAGAGTAGAATAGAAACATCTGAATACAAAGTTAAGATAAATGTTTTTCTGGAGAATGAAACTATGAATATAATGAAAAAACGAATAATTTCATGCTCGGATGCGATGAAATATTTTAGATAAATTCTCAGTAACACTTGTACTTAAGAAAAAACGATGTTACCAACATAAAAACAAACAAACAAAAACTAGGTTTAACTAGCTTACGCTTGTGTACAATGAGAGGGAATTTTTTATTATTTTTATGAATTTATATTTATCTTCAAAATTGCATTTTTCTTAATTTTGCTTTAGATTCTTTCATTCAGTTTCAAAATTTGGATTGATTGGAAAAGATATTAAACTGATTTTATAATTTCTTCCATTAATTTATTTAATTTCTTTCAGGATTGATTTATTAAAAACACTAGAACACACTAAGCTAAAACTTCATTCTGGTGTCCTTATTGTCAAAATATCTTTTTCTATTATTAATCTATTGTTTTTATTTCCTATTCAAAAGTAGAAAATGAGGGTTGAAATTCAGAAAAGTTTCTTTAGTGCACAAAGAAATAATCGAATTAAATAATTTACAACTATTAAGGTGTGCACTTTAATCAGTTCTTTTACAATTGCTAAAATATGTAGCCAAAAGTTTTCTTCCAAAAATAAACAAAGTAATCTACAAATAAAATTAGGGATTCATAATTTTTCAGCTATTTTTACTTTCCGGTTTGTTTTAGAATTTTTCTAATGATAAGCAGTAATTTACATAATCAATTAAAGAAGTTTGCTTTTTGAATTTAAAAAAGAATATCAGAAAGATTAATAAAGCTTGAAAATGTGGAAGCTCGTATATTTCCTCATTATAATATGCTACTAATTTTTTTGAAAAGGAAAATTATACAATCTAAAAATATCTAACGTTTATTAAGCAGTTTTTAAGAGTACTTTATTACTTTAAAAATTAATGCTCTGAAAATGGAGCTCAATGATTTATTTGAACACATTAATAACATTAAAAAGTTTTTTTTTTATTTATTATAAAATAAATATATTTTAAAGTCATTGGGATGCTAATAACAAATACCGATTTACATACAGCTAATACTTCTGCTATATACTTACATACAAAACAATACCGGGTATTGGTAACATTTACATGGTATTAGTAATTTTTCGAAATGTAAAAAGTTTCACATATGTATTGAATTCCAAAAATGAGACCAAAGGACAATTGAAATTAATAAAAAAAATTTGAATTGAAATCGATATCGGCATTTTAGAGAATTTTTCGGAGAAAAAATACATAAGAATCGATTTCCTGTAAAATGACAGAAAAGACAATGAGTAAGCGAGTGTTTCCTATTGTCGTTCTGAGAAAAAAAAGCAAAGACTATTGCGAGGACCTCATAATTTTGAACCTCAGTCAAGTGACGAGGACAAAACATGACCCCGCACCTCTCTCTCCAAACTTCCACACCACGCCAGCGAGAATTTGGCACCTCGAAAAATTTAACGTGCATCAGCCCCGCTACAAGGCGAGTTTTTAGTGGCTTCATGGTTCGAAGCCATGACTGGACGGTACCAACGCTGGTGACAAGTCCGCGACCATAACCTCTAGGCGCAGCGGCTCCAGACAAACTGAAACTTCTCCACCATGCAGAGGACGTAACAATTAATCAGGTGAAATATCATGCGTTACTTCAAACAATTAATGATACTAAATGATAGCGGAAAAAATGTTGGAAAATCTGCATCTCAAATGATTTGTATCAATTTAATTTCCATTGGTTCGTAAATAAACGTGTAATGATAGAATTTGTATCAATAATAATGTATTATGAGGGTAGTTCAAAAAGTACTTGTTTTTGACGACAAATAGTTTGCTAAGACAAGATGATGTTATCATTGCGTGCTGCCGCCTGTTGGATGATGAAAAACAAATGTGACCCTGATTCATTGTTTAGTTTTGATTGGCAGCCGCAGCCATTTGATACAAAATCAAAATTTAATTGTTGTCCAGATCCAAAGGACTTTTTGAGTAGAGTTGTCAACGTAGATGAGACCTAAACTCATCATTTTATACCAGAAATCGAGTTACAATCAAAATCGAGGGAAAGCTTCCAGTGAATTTGCTCCAATGAAAGCGAAAACGATCTCGTAGGGAGTTAGGGTGGCGAATTTTTGAGATCAAAAGCGATCAGTGGACAATACTAGAATGAGTTAATCAATTTCTTCTTCCCATTCGTAACACAAGTACGTTTTAAACAGTCTTCATTAATTAAAAAAAAATCAACTTTTTTAGAGAAATACTGCTTTATTTGTTTGTTTATATTATTTATTTATTTACTCTGGTGAGAAATAAAATTCAGATTTTCATTACAAATGGAATAGAGAAAGAACAAAAAGCTTTGCCTGTGGAAACGACGAAATATCTTGGAAAAATTCATGGCGATTTACGACTACATCAGCAAGATGTTATCAACAAAAAAAAGTATGCAGAGAAAGATTTAGGTCATATTATATCTCTTTATAGCAGCAATAAACCCCGTTACACAAACAATCGATTCTTTGGCTTTAATCCTTTTAATGGTTTATAGTTGAGCCTTTAGAATTGATAGTACGGTTTCTCTAGCCAGATTTTCAGATTTTCTTTGAGTTCACTTATTTGAATTTCACAGATAACGTTCTTTATCATTCGGATAAAACTATTAAAATTCATCACAAACGAGTAAAATTTCTTAATGACATTAAGCATTATGATATTCAGATGAACATTCAAGAATGAGTTTGATAAATTACTAAATTATATAAAAATTTATAAATAATAAAAAAAATTAATCTAAAAGTTAGATTATACGAATTTAAATTATTTCTAAGACGCATATGGCCTCTAAAATAAAAAAAAAAGCGATTTATTTTTGTAAGTACTTAAATTCTCTTTCCCTTTTCATTAATGTTTATATATATATATATATATATATATATATGAACAAAGCATCAAAATTATAATTCACGAAATATCACATCATAAGCAAATTCAACATATCAATTGTAAATTCATTCATTAATGCCTAAAAAATTGCAAATTTCTCTAATGATTAAAAAACCAATGTAAAATTAATATAAGTCACATAAAAATTATTATAATTAATTAAATATACTAAAATTAAAAATTTGAAAACAAAATTTATTAAGTAACTAAAAAATTCAAGGAGAGGAGCCCAAATGAAAGAAAAGTGCTAAAATTTAGGAATTGAATGGATATATATATATATATATATATTATATATATATATAAGATAAGTTATATATATATATATATATATATATATGTAGGTTATATATATATATGTATATATACATATATTATTATATATGTATATATATATATTATATATATATATAATATTATTATCTATATATGTATATATATATATATATATATATACATATATAGGAATTCTCCTTTCATTTTTATTTCTTCTCCAAAGAAAATCGATACGTAAGAATCTGAGACATTATAAATTGTATATAATCTCTTATAGCATTCTCGTAGAAGCTAAATATTTCAATGATCGTAATTTAAAAAGAAAAAAAAAAAACGAAAGAAGACGAATATTTTGTTCAGCAAAGAGAAAAATTGGCAAATATTTTGCTTGAAATGAATCTAGCTTTGTAAAAAAAACTAAATAGTAGTTTTAAACTGTTTGCCAGAAATGCCTTTTTTTTTATATAATCAATAAACTAAATAATTTTAGTTTCAACTGCAGATGAATATGGAAAAATCAGTGGACTCGGACAAATTCAAGATTTCTGAAAAGCATACTCGAAAGACTAGATAAAATTCCGAGTTTAAAGAAAATATTATTAAATTATTAGACCACATATTCAAATAAGCACAATTCTGATTCGTGGAAAAATGGTGGAAGTTCAGCAAAATTTGTTGCTTTTACAGATATTTCATTTAATTTCGAGGTTTAGAGTTATTGAAATATACCAAAATAAATGAATAATTTTTCAATCCAAATTCCTGAAATAATAAGAAACTCTTATTCGTGAAGTTTGATACGTGCCAGAGTTGAAAATAAGTATTCAACAAGAAAATACAATTTATTTTTTTCATATCACTTGGAAATGAACGCAAATACATACATTTCAGAGGCCAACATAGTTTATAACATCTTTTTTCATACAAGTTTTAAATATATTCAACGATGACAAAAAAAAATGGTAATCAACACCCATAATGATGAAAAAAAATAGTATTAGACAATTAACTTTAAAGTTGTTTAATTTCATTATAAGTTATATTTCATTATCTTTTGTAGCTTTTCCTCTGCTAAGTGAATCACACTTTTGAAAATATTTTGATATCTAACGGCTAGATGAAATGATTGTCTATGTATTGCCATTCTTTGATTTTATACTGCCTATATCACACCATTTAGGAAGAAAATTGACGTACTTACCCCTCCCAAATTACTCTTAAGTGTTTGATCGAGTTTAAACTCGGAGAGTGAGCTGTAGTTTTCAAAATGTTTTGAACTGTTATACAGCAACGAAGCCGAGTATTCTGTGGACCGAATTTTTGGATCCTATTCGGATAAAATTTATACGTTTGAGCATAAAACCAATTTTTTTTGCACTGAGCAAAAATTTCTCTCTCAGGATATATAATTACATAATTGGGTCATTGTGCTTTTCAATTAAAACAAAGTTTTTGAGCCTAGAATCTCCAACATTTTCATAGCATCACTCTCCATACTCATCACGTTACTGATTTAGCTATAATTCGTTCCATAAGCTCTGTATTTGGTTTTCTATAACCTCAATTTGCTATTGTATCAAAATAAATAAATGAATGAATGAATTGGCAGCTTTATTTCTGCATCCATCCATATAATCATTAACATGACCTTTAATTTTTATATATCCATTCTTTTTTTTTTCCTTGGAAATATAGAGTTCTTTTCACTGGTCTTGAAGAAAAATCATATTTTTTCAAAATTTTACTGACTTATGTTGAGGAGTTTACTAATGTTCTATCAATTTGTTACATTTTATTATTAAACTAGAGTAACTTTGCATGTGGAGTAGAGCTGATCTCATATCATCTTTCATCAGACTTCAGAGAGAGCGGTTCCTGACTCTGACCTGTTCAGAGGACTGTCTCCAGAGCTCATTTTTGAAAAGTGTATTTTTTCCCCCCTTTTCACCATCTGTGTTAAAGGTCTGTGTTCGTATAGTTTTCCTCTCAGTGATCAGCCACAGTTTGACCATGAAGTAAGTTATAATGATTTACGGAATAAAGCCTATTCCATCGAATTCCGCCAGAAAAGAACTGGAACGAAGTTCCCGGCGAATGGAAGAAATAATTCAGTCTCGACCTGATCCTGATGCTTCACCAGAAGATATCACCAGATTCTTCGTCCAAAATGAGGAAGGTATTAAGAATTTAATCCAGTTATTGTGACCAATACGCTTTGTGGGCAGCGTCCAAGCGCTGCTTCATACTGGAATCCGCCCCTCGAAGGCGCACGCCGAGTTGCGCTAGCTTATGCTCAACTAACGGCCGTCAAAAGCAAAGTGCAGTACCGCTTTAAACTTCCACTTCAGCGATTCTAGAGAAAAATTATAGAAGGAAAAGAAAAAAGAAGTAAAAAGATCGAAGAAAATGGCGAAGAATAATGGCGGCCATAAACCCAGCGACTTCTGCCGGAAGTGGCGGAGCTAAGCCACCGGAAGTGGGAGAGCCAAGCCCAAAAAACAACCAACTGACTCTCCAATAAAGGTGAGCTAACAAGAAAAACAACGCAAAGAAGGTTCTGTCGACGAAGATGGCTTCTCGGCACCCCTCCAAACACCAAACTGTTAGTGGTAAACCAATTCTTGATACCTTTGTCCAGACAACCCTTCTAAACTAACAACCAAAGTAGATGTGGAGGGAAGAGGGACGCTTGGGGAACCAGTGATTCCACCACTCCCCAAACAAACCCAAGATTCCACCTTCTTTATTACACCCAAAGGGAGATTGAGGCAACTCCTTCCTCTTTTGCTAGACTTGAAGCGCCTTGGCTTTATAGCAAACTTGAAGGGCCGCTTCCCTACGTCTCACAGTTAATCACGAGACAGAATTATCGCAAATTAGCCAAACTCTAAGAAGGAGTAGAATTTAAATCCTATAGTGTTGAAAGTCGATAGACGTCTGAAATTATTCCTTACGTGGACTCTTCTTCCACAGATCTAGAGGGAAATAAGAAACAGAGCGCAGGCTTTCACGTTCATAAAATATCCAGATTATCAAAATTCCAAACCAAGGCCCCAATGCCATTAATTTATTTTCACCTTAAACAACTTAAACGCCGAACAAATTTTAATTATACAGACATGTTTTAAACACATGAATACCATTGAGAATTATAGGGTACCGCGCCCCTCAATGTTACTGAGGTGTCAGGATTTCATCTCTCTGAGGTTTGTCACCTCCCCATCAATGCGTTAAATGTGCCAGCTCCATGAGCTCGCGATTGTCCCAACGACTTTGACACACACCTTTAAGGTGTGTGCCACTGTGGAGGAGATCACGCGGCGAATTGGCGCCAATGCCCTGATTCCAAAGCAAATTTAGCCCAAAAACTTAAATAAAAATTCTCCTAAAACCCTGCCCCTAAAGCAAAGGTTAACTCTAATTCCACCATGAACCAGCGTCCTCTTAGAAAAATTACTGTACACCCCCCTGGTATTCTTATTCCAAATTCCTCACCGGGACAAGTTACGGAGCATGTTGCCCCTATTCCAAATTCTGCTGCTTTCAGCACTGGAAATTTCGGGGAAATTTTCTTCTGCCCATACTCTTGCATTGCAAGTGACGCAAATGTTGATGATATTCATTTGCTCGCATTGCACTTCCCCTGCCCCTCCGCCAGGTCAATCACTGCGGCCGACGAGACAAGCAAGGCATGCATCATCTTTGAGGCCTGCACGTCTTAAAACGGCGCGCTTACCGCTCTTCCTCTACATTAAAATTCAACAGGACGTACGACATTTCTCTTGGTTCTTGGAACGCAAATGGTCTGCACCTAAGATACTGATTTAGTCCGTGACTTCGTCACAGAGCATAATTTTTTTGATCTGTTTTTGTTCAAGAAACAAAGCTCCAACCGGGGCACGAACCCCAGATTGCCAACTATCGTCGCATAAAGACGATAGAATTACTTTATCCTCGTATCCACGGAGGCACCGCTTTATACTGTAAAAAATAATTATTAGAACATTGCAGAGTCCTCTTGCCGAAGTTACAGTATATAGATGCAACTGCTATCGAAATCAAATTAATACCATCCTCCACTGCGAATAGTTTCTGCTTATGTTCGCCAATACCCTACTTAATGATGCCATTTTTTACAGAGGAGGACTTACAACTTTTCAATTCAGGACAAAACGTTATCATTGTTGAAAGACATGGAACGCTTGTCATAAAGACTGGCATGATCAAGATCAAACACTTTTGGGCCACAACTCAAAAATGTTAAGGCAGAACTTTTAGGTGCTAGTTGTTGTACCGTACACCCTGAGCTGCACATAAACCCTAGATCCCTGACCAGTTAGATTCATTATTGGATCTTGCAATCTTCAAAATATTCCTTCAACTATGATATAAGAGTCAATTCATGATCTGAGTTCAGAACATTTACGCCGGTCATTTTGACTCTTAACACACACAAACTCTGCAGTTTTGAAATTACCAGAGTAAATTCCTCTACCAATTGGGAGAATTTTAAATTTATTTTAAATCTAAAACCCCCATTCCTGAAACCTCCAGCAATGAAGATATTGAAAAATCTATTGACAAAATTATGAAATTATTTGAGGCACTTGTGATTTCAGCTTCAAACCAAAATTCTAAAACCTCCTCTGAGAGACTTCCCATAGAGATCAGAAATAAAATTGTCACAAAATTATGTACGGAGAGTTTACAAAGATATAGGAATCCGTCAACCCTGAATTCGTGCACTCAGTAATGAGGTCAAACGGAGAAGATTCAACACCTCTTCCCAATCCAGAGTTGGAAAACACATTGAAGGTCTCTCGCCTGATACACACCCCTTGAGGAGACTCTGACTCAAAAAAGCCTTTTCACACCATTCCGCCCCTGAAGGGCGCCCTAGGCAGTGCTACAGTTCTATTGAAAGGCGGAAGTTATAGCTGATAGCCTTCAAAAAACAATTTGAACCAGAATGAAGACAGAGAATCCCAGATTCTCAGAACATACTAAACGTAAAGTCCAAAGATTTTTGATTCTCTACATGCTCTGTAGACCTGAAATAGTCCAGGCTAGTGAAATTTTGACTTTATACAGAAAACCAAAAAATTAAAAGGCACCGATTGACCACTTCAAACCGCATCCTTAAAAACCTCCCCTGAAATTTTATTTTCTTTGTTTACGCCGTTTCCTTTCAATTTTCTTATGGAGTAAATCAAGTACTTCCCTAAGGCTTGAAGATCGCCGGTGGTCCCATTCCGCAAGTCTGATTCGATGATACTACAACTCAAAATTATCGCCCCATATCGTTACTCAGTTCGCTGAGCATATGAATTTGTTATTTTGAATGCCTGGACCAATTCTGCAATTCCAGGAATATTGTTATTCGAGCAGCATGGTTTTAATTTTAAAGTACAGTAACTCAGTTACTTAGAGTCATCGGAGACGGTCCAGCATGGCTTTTCCAATAACAAGGCCACGGGTATGCTTTTTATCGATATTACCAAAAAGCTTTTGATTTGTCGATGGGCTCATTTCCAAGATGATGCGACTTGGAATTCGGACCAACTAATCAAAATTATAAGCCAATTTCAACCCTTGACTCGTAGTTTCCGGGTTCGAGTCGAAAACGCAGTCTCCTCCCCGTCCAATCCTAAGTGGTGTCCTCCCAGGGATCGATTTTAAGTCCTCAAGCACTTTTTCTTGCAATGTACATCCTGAAGGCTTCCAACATCCATTTAGCGAGATGTACGCCGATGACACTGCCATTATGTCCCAAGACACTGTAATCGGAAAATTATTGAAAGATTGCAGAGGTACATATTCGTTTACAGCTCTGGCTCATTAACTGGAAAATTAAAGTTAATGCATCCAAAAGCGCTTGCCTCCTCTTAATAGAAACAACGGTACATTGGCAATTTGTCAGCAGTCACCATTTTCGATCAACCCGTCCCCCGTTTTTTTCATTGGAATACAAGTACCTAGGTTAGTTCAGATGCAAAATTAACATTTGCCCACCATATCCGAAAAGTCCTTACAGGCATATCGGAATGAGCAGATTGCTCACACGCTTGATTTCTCAAGCTGGCGATCAGGCACAAAATTTGCTCTACAAGTCGATCTAAGACCAACTGTTGTACGCGTCGCCTATTTGGGCGTCTGCGGCGACCACCCATCTGGAATGACTGCACGTCTTTCAAAACATCCACCTTAGGAAATGTTAAATGCTCCCTGGTTTGTTCGGAACGAAGTCCTGCATAACGACCTTAAATCCAATTTAGAGTTCTCAAAAAAACAATCTTTTAATTTCTTTAATAGGATCCTTCAAATACCTAATGAATCACTTCAACAACTCCTGCGTATGATGCCAAGCATTGCATCTTCGCAGAAAGACCCAGAGCGGCGCTCGACACTTATGTTCACTTCCCAGTCCTAAAAAAGACTGCGAGCGCAATGAAGATTAGTGAAATCCTGCTTACTTTTCAAAATTCAGGACTTCACATCGATATATAAATGTCCCACGGTCAAAAATGGACCTCGCGTAATACTGTCGATCACTTCAAAATTTTAATTTTTTCGAAAAACTGAAAATTTAAACACTTTTCCAATTGTAAACAACCAAAATCATCATCTCTTCTAAGGTAATAACATTTCTCCACCAGGTGTCGCTATTGGAGCATAGTTCCAAATTGCTCAATTTTTTTTACTTTTCGACTCATTCTCCTCAGTGTTTAAAATCTCTTTAATTTTAAATAGCTAAATTTTCCTTTAAATTGGTTTCTGGAACGGCATTTATGTTTAATTCATTTTAATTCAATAGTTTAATTTTTCTTTTATAACCTCTCAAAATCCCGTGGATTACCAGCTTTCAGTCGCTTTCGTCTTCGAACTGAAGTCCTCCTCTCATTCCATTCTCGCCCACCGCTATATAGCTTACGGCCACAGTATCCAATGGCAGTGCGCTTTCGTAATCCTTTAATTTCCAACTCATTTCAGCAGCCCTCACCTTGCCGAATACCCAGAAGCGTTGCCTGATCCCAATTATGATAGCTTTTTTTAATTCTGATAAACTTTAACTAATTATGCTCTTTAATTATAAATTATGATGAGAGGGTGTTTTTTAAAACATTTTAAAATAGGTACCTCGTAATTTTAGCCGTTACCGTTACCATCAGCTTCAGATAGTTTCTTAGGTTGGCCCTTACTAGGCTATTTACCCCATTCCATCTGATGAATTTTTAAAAAAATATATAATAGACTGTTTTCTGGGTTTATTAACAATTTCGACATTTACATTTTCTGATATTCTAAGAAGAAAATGACTAATTTTAATATTTCAATTCAATTAGAATTTCTTTGTTTTCCGCCTCCTATTTCACCAATTCTTGAACAAGGCACAAACAGGCACAAATTCACCTTGTCAAACTACACGTGTTTTAGAAAGAAGAATTTGAATGTTGCTTTTTGACTATGAGCTATACATTTCGAATAAAGTTTACGATTGTTAAATACTTTTTTGTTTAACAATGGCTGTTGGTGAATTAATAGCTTTTTTTCTTTATTTTTTAAAAGTACTTTGACATCACTCATTGAAAAAGAAAGGAATGATTATAAACTCAAATATGTCAACTGAAATCTGGAGATTTTCTCATTCTTTTTTTAAAAACGAAATGAAACATTATGAACTTAATGCACGTCGAATACTTATTTTGACAGTGTAACTATTATACATACTTACAATGATTTCTAATATAAATTATTTTGAAAGCTTGTCGAATATAACCGAGTAAAAAATTAATAACTTTGCAGAGACCCCACTTATAGATTGACTGATTATTAGCATCACAATTAGGAGCAACATGAGGGCTATTTGTGATGGACCTCATAATTATAAACCTCGGTCAAGAGGTGAGTCATTGAGATGGAATCCCCCTCTCCAAACTTTCGCACCATACCAGCGTAATCACTTTGAGCCTTGACATTTTAAAAGTGCATCAGCCTAGCTAAACAATGGGTCTTTGCAAAATAGGGACCCGATGGAAACGCATCGACCATGATCTTGCGACCATCCCACTCGTCAACCAAGGCCACGACCACACGTAACCAACGATTTCAAAGGTGGTTGCCACACACATTCCAACAAGCAGGTAAGCTAAAACGTAACTGGAACCTATTCAGCCACATCTTTGACATTTCGTGATGCTTAAATTCTGAGGTTAGTGACATTGTAGACTCGACATTACAGAAGTCATAACTCCGGAGATTCCAAACATCCCTGCACTAGACCTCTCAAGTTCTATTCCAGATCCAATCAGAGGCTTCTGAAGACCAATAGCTGAATTTATTATTTCATCTATATAAAATCAAATGCACAAATTGAATCGCGTGGTTTTGATGAATAATGGTCAAATTCCTCCTGAACAAGAGTTTCAGGGAGAAAATAACAGAAATCTTATAGAATTTAAAAGGAACAGATGTTTTCCCGGACTTAACAAGAATAGTAAATAATTTTTTTAATAATAGTTCAAGAATAGTAAATAGTTCTTTTGTCCTACTCTAGTATCCTATCAATAAATTTAGTCTTTCCCGAAAATAATAAATGCAACAGGCACTAACATTTTTATTTTGTAAAAACTATTTATAAAGAAAAGTTAATTTATAAATAAATTGTAAATAGTATTCTCGTGATCGTTATTTACGCAATCAGAGAGCAACTTTCCACATCTTTTAAATTGCTTTTCAATGATGTATTTTATCGATAATCAGAAAATTTTGAACAAATTTAAGAGTCTCATTGAACTGAGATTGATTATGCAATGTTTCTCTGTACCCCTTTATCACCCGGCACGTTTGTTAATTTCCGTGCAGCAGGAATTTCGGAAATGGGGCGCCACCGGGATCAAGGGCGATTGCCCCATCGGTCACAGTCCGCTTCTCTAGCTTTTTTTTAGATGGAAATGGATGGTCCTAATCTCTTCGATTAACTGGTTTCTTAATTAAGCTAAAGTCCCGGCAAAAGAATGTTTCGTGCAGGATTTGTTACAATATCCAGGAAACTTCTTTCTTTGATGAAAAGCAACACTTTTCACACGCTCTGAGTCATTAATTGTCACATTTTAGCATAATGGGTATTTAGTGTTTCCAAAGAGGAAAAGGATTTTTCTTAAAAAAAGTTTACACTCTTTCGAGTTCGATAAAATGCTATTTACGCCGTAAGGAATCACTATCAACAAAAACATGTCAATCTGAGATTCGTAATTTTTTTTGATGGCACGTTTGCATTTCCCGTCTGTACACAGTATTCGATCTAGAGACATATCAAACGTTCACTTTTCAGGCAACAAATAACATTTTAGGATAAATGGTAAGATTGACAGAAGGGAAACATTTTCTGTTTCATGGGAGAGGTAAAAGGACCGTCTGTTACATAGGTTGTTAAAGAAAGTCACGACACTTTGCATCCCGCATTCATAACAATTATTGACCCATTTTAAATAATTATCTTATTGCGATTACAATTGCGTGAATAGAATTGAACCATATCTGTTTACATTTTTACATCAATGTTTTCTTTTATCCTTGAGTAAAAGCCGATAAAAATGTCGGGAAAAAAGCGCATGTGTGTGATAAAGCCTTTAATTACAGTTGCAAGAAAAACGCTCAAACAGGAGCCAATCATTTACTTAATAATTTTAATTACCAATACAAAGTATGAAAGCAAAATACCTATTATTACAGTTGAAAAATTTATTAATAAGTCCCCAAAAGTGAAACTCAATTTTGAATGAATCTTTCTTCCGTGCCTTTAAGCATGCTGCTTTCTCTTCGAGACATATATAAAATGGCGGTTTATCCAGAGATCGCTGTAACCGAGTGGTCATGGTCGCGAACTCACGACCGGCACTGTATTCATCGAATCGTGTTTTCAAGTTCTGATTAGGGTTGAGAATCAAAAGAACAACTTGTACTTTCGAACTAATTTACCTAAAAGAGTGAGAACACACACTTCTCAGCGGTCGGTCAGAAATCTATCCTATTTTGTTTCAAATTAATCTGGGTTCGTTATCGGTATTTCGCGTCCATTTTTCAAACCACTTTGTTTCCCGCTTAAAGAAATTTAGCGCGAACGAATTTTAAAGATCCAGTACCTAAAAGGAAACTTAATCTTCGTATAAACGAGAAGCATATCGCTTTATTTAAAGCAAAAGCTAGTATGTGGTGCAGAGGGGAGGGGAGGAAAGCTATCGGGAAGAGATGTATTTATACGTAATGCGCCGATCTTGAAAAACTACTACCGGGGAAAAAAGTTTTTGGCAAAGCAATCTTCGAGCCGTTCTAGAGCTGAGGTAGATTAGCTCTAAAGGTGAGGTAGGTTTAAGCCAGAATAACGAATGTAGGATTCTATTGAACGATTCCCCACGATTGAAGGGTTCTGAAGGGATTGAATTCCAAGGTTTTGTTTCCTTCTAGCAATCATTTATATTATTCTATGGTATAAATACAATTACATCAAGCGGCTCTATGCAACAGTTTTCATTTTTTTTAAAAAAATCAACACAATGCACTCAGATTTATCTTATTAGTGTTACATTATCTTTGCGTTGTTAAATTTTTCAATTTTGTGCTCTAAAAAGAGGCAAATCAATATTTTATTTCATAAGAAAATGAGCAATACAATTTATAATAGTTTATAAAAATTTAAGTTTTTCAAATTCTAAAGTAGTGCAAATTCACGAGCACCCATTTCCTCTTTTCATGTTGTTACTGTTATCAGTTGATGAATACAATATTAGAACTTGAAAATCCCTCTCCCCGTTTCCAATGAATGCCTCAGGTCTTGAGGATGCACTCGATCAATTGTGATGGACATCTCCTCAATCGAGCATTTTCCTTTGAGCACAATTCAGCTTGTGAACTCGTAATTTTCAAACTGCAAAGACGCTTGAATAATTCCTTTAAATCTTGCCTCGTAGGTTCAGCAGTCTATAATCAAGCCGCAGAGTAACAAATCAGCAATAAATCTCAAAATTTTCAAGTAGAATAACTTAATGATAGACCATCTGAGAAAATTTGCTCTTAGATTTCTATACCACACGCCAATGTGAAAGCTACTAGCCTGGACGGATTGAATGTGCCTTAGTCCCGTTACACAACGATTGAAACAACACCGACGGGTTAACGACCATGACACATCACTTGGTAACCGCGGTTTTAGTCTGGTTCTGGATAAATCTAGGTTACGAAGTAATTCAATAAGTTCTTAGAAATTCCAAGAAATGGCGCTTATAGTATCGCAAATGGTTTGTTTTTAATAAAAATCATGACTCACTAGATAGTTGTCTAAGTCTAAATCACTCATATTCGCGATCGCCTTTCGCGCCTGTAAACTTCTTCGTCTTAACTTTTCCGGTTGATGAGATCATCCTCACCTTTTTCTGGAGGAGATTCATCGGAAGTAACCCAATGTTTTGATTTTTGCTTGATTTCCGATGCATAATGATGAATCCAGGTCTCACCGACGGTGACAGCTCGACGCGGCAGTATTCAAATATTGATTTGGAAACAATTGAATACCAAATCAAAACTAACTTGTGAATCAATGTCAAAATTATTTTTGCTCGATTTAACAGATGACAGCACATAATGGTAACAACAATTTACTTTAATGATGCCATCTGCCTTAAAATACAAGTACTTTCTGAACCTCCCTCGTAACTTTAAGTGATACGAAACACATAACATTGCATGTTTTTTTACTGCAACTGCGTAAATGAACTAAATATTTCAACTAATCGAAAGTAAATGACGATACAAATTTCATAAAGAGAAAAATTTATTTGTCACGTGATTTAAAATGAATAGTCTCTTCATAATTTTTTTTTCAAATTTACTACCAAACTGAATTAAATATTAGTTGATTAAATCTCAATTAAAATTAATAAAATACTACATTACCATTGGGAAAACACAACTGCAGCGACTCTCTTCTACAACAGCCCCAGAAGTTAAAATGCCTTACTAACTAGCCTGAATAGGGCGTTCTTCTTAGCCTAGTTGGTTAAGGTTTGACAAAAAGCGACCGAACAACTTTTCTTCGGACCCACTGGTCCAGGAAACAGCAGTAGCATCCAAGGTTAACAACTACTCTCCCCTTCCATAGAGCACGGGGTAGAAAAACATCCCCGATGTTTCGTCCATCGTCCAGCGCCGAAGTGATGACTCAGGACTCGAACACTAGATGCAGCACAGTCTATACCTACTGATTGCATAAGCCTCCGACTCAAAACACTTTCCTCTGTATGTCTAAGACAAACGCACACAAATCACGACTAGTGATATTCCAGCTCTAGCTCACGTGTCGACGAGACCCACAACTCAACAAGAGACAGCCGATGATTTAAAAATGGAAACTGTCCCAAGCAAAACTCAATTCAACCGGGAAGGGTTGCACATCAGTTGCAGTAATGATTGAATAGAAATCAAAGCAACCTTCTGTGCAAAATATCGCTGTTTCTCTTCGTATCAACACCACAATGATACTGGAGGGGGAGTATGCAGCGACTCTCTTCTACAATAACGCCAGAAGTTAAGACGTCTTACTAACTGGCCGAATAGGGCGTTTTCTTTAGCCCAGTTGGTTTTGGTACAACAAAAAGCGGTCAACATTCTTCGGACCCCCCTGGTCCAGGGCTGGAAACAACGCTGCCGCACCAAGGTCATCTACTCTCTCTCCCTCCACGGGGTCGGAAAATCACTGGTCGCCGAACAAATATACAAAATTTCAGAACTTAAACACATCAGGATATGAATGAAAAATGATTACATTTAACCATTCCGAACATTAAAAAAATATTAAAAGCTTATGCCAAATATAACTACGAACATTTAAAAGCTTAGTAAGACAAGTTAGAATGAAGGAAAAATATCTTGTTGGTAGCCTAGAAAATTAGTTCAGATCTTTGATACTGAAAGTAAGTCCATAAGGTTTTGAATGGGACTTTAGAAAATGATTCTTCTGAACTACACACTCTAAATGAGTAATCCAGACAACGTATTTAAAATTATTAATGAAATTGAGTGAAGTTACTTGATAATTGAAATTCAGATATCATAATTGAGGTTATTTTTTGCTATATAAACAGAAGGATGAAATTTTCTGAATTTACTTATCGTTTTAAGAAATTATGAACCTCTTGTATTTAACTTGTAGCAATTTGCTTTGCTTCCCACGATCCCTTTAAGTGAAATCGACCTCTTCCGGCTATTTAAAGTACTACCACGATGCAACTGCAATTCAGATGGGGATTTCAAGATGTGGATGGCTTTGTTTACCACATAGTGCATTTGAAATGTATTTAATTAGGTTCCTATTCTCGTATGTATTAAATATTTTTTTCGAGTATAGATTTTATGAATTATTCGCATTTGTTTTACCCTATTATCTTTTTGTCACTCTTAATTTTATAACAATTAGCAAAGGCTATGTTGAAGTTACATTTGAGCATATATTGTTTTAAATTTAAGTATATAATATCACTACATATTTTCGTTTCATGCTGATTAAAAAACCTTGTAAGTCATGATGTGTATGCATTTGTGAGACGAGAAGTTCACGAGCATTTCAGCCTGGAGGCTCGTCAAAAGAATTCTTTGTGGCGATCTTTCTCTTATTGGTTTTTCAACGAACACAAAGGGATTTTTCGAATCGATTTCTCGACGACACATGTTGCTCAGGTAGGGACATCGAAATAAGTTTTTCTTCTGCTCGCGAGCATTCAGGTGCAATTGTCTGCTATCTGGGCGGTTCGTGGCTGCTTCTGTCTCCACCCCCCGGAAGTTTGTTGTGAAAATAATTTCAACATGCGTGTCGTATATGTTTACGCATTTTAAGATGGCTGCATCGCTATAAGAATTTTCATAGACGAGGATATACTAAAAAAATATAATAAAATATATTTTTGGAAATGAAAAATCCCTCAAATTTTTTTTCTATATTTTTTTGCGATTTTCACCTTTATATATACATGTTTCAGAAAAATTTTAAGAATTATTTTTTAGGAATTCGAACAAATTTAAAATAGATGCTCTTTTCATGTTCATAATATACGATAAAGAATATTTATTACAGAATACATATAAGAAAATTCAAATTTATGAGCGAACTCTTATCAGGTGTCTAAGTCGGGAAAATGATCTAAATGGGTAAATTAAGGTTTCTAGACTTTCAGATGGAATACTTAGACTAATTGGCGTAAGGTTCATATAGAATGATTGTGCAATAATTGATCCTGTTTAGCATCGAACAGGAAGGGACGGTTTTGCGTTACTTCTAGCCGCTCGCCGCCAAATTGTTTTAGACAAGTGCGAAAGATTCATTATCGATCTTTGGAAGCATCGTTGAAATTACAAGCGAAATCTCTACTGTGGATCTAAATTGGAGGTGTAATAATCGGATGTCGGTAGGGTAACATTTAAACATGTGTGTCACTCACTCGGTTTAGTATATATTCATTATTGGGAATTTATTCAGGGTGTTTGATATATCCTTTTTATTGAATATTTGTACTTGTAAATTTCATAGAAAACAGATTAGCTAAATTAAGTTGTGTTTTAAGTAATTACCAATGGAACAATGAATATGTTGAAGGAATTTTTATTTTCGGAATTTTAGTGTTGTCAAATATTAAACTCTCGTAAATCATAATCACGAACAGCAACAAAAATCAAACAAAAATGTTTTTAATATAAAGACCGATCAAACATGGACTTTCTGAATATATTTAAAATAAAAAGCACACCCTTTTGCTTTTGTGATAACGTAGATGTATACAGAATCGTATTCCAAGGAAAGAAGACGATGAGAGAAATTTTAACACCAGTTTAATTAAGAAATTCCAAACGTTATTTTACCCCAAACTCCAATATCACCTAAAAATTACTCGTGAATGAACTAAATGATTTGGCAACTATTGGATGCTTTCGAGTACAAGAGTTTTTATTTCATTTCTGTTTCTCCTCTTAAAGGAAATATTCATAAAATAATTTCTTTGTAAATAACCAAACCAATATCGTTGAAACAAGATATTTTACGAATCTTTCAAGGTATCTGAAGATGACAATTCAATAGCTTCATTCTGGCTACATTTCTCCAAAAGTTGTGAAAAAAGGAAACTTAGAATAGAAGAAAATACAAGTTTTGAATAACCTGATATCAATGATCTTTTTTTTTTTTTTGGATGGAGTGTAAATACTTATCAATTGGTTTCCGAGCAAGTACTTCATTATCAATGTATTTGAGAAGATTTTAGCAATGGGAAACAATATAATTATTATATGAAATTATGGTGGCTAGAAAATTCTGAATTCGAAATACAAATTGACCGCGACATCCTAAAATAATACACAATTCATCACCTACATTTAGAAATACACGTCATGGCAAACGATTGTTCACATGCGAGATGACTGTATTTTCACGTGTAATTAATTTGAAAGAAAGATTCGCTAAAAAACTGTATTAGGCACATTCAGATTAAAGTAAGTAAAAATACTGTGAATGTACTATCCAATGAAATAACTACATAATCAACACTTCAAGAATATAGTTAACATCACCGAAATAGATACATCTTTGATAGTATGTCCTATCTGCCTTCACTGATCAAACATTTTAATGATTATTTACAGAATAACAGGGAAATGAATAAAAATATTAAATTCATAAAATGGTAACGGTGGAAATATTTAGCAGTCATCCAAAAGTTTGCCATCTTATTTTATTTCTTAATTTTTGTATGTAGTACGAGATAAGAACTTATCACGGTAGTTAACAAGATGAATGAAAAATGATGAAAATTCAGCTTTTTACATTATGCATAATTTCAGTTTTAACTTTAAAAATCTCTATTGTTGTTTGTTAAAATAATATTCTTACATTAACTACATTACATAATCAATGTCAGCGTTTAGAAGAACTGAAACAAATTATGAGTATTCTAAAATAAGGCTTTCAAAGAGAAAATATGGATTTCCTATGACATTCTGCTAAGTTAAAATTATTGTTCTGTCCAAATTTTAGGGTCATTTTAACCTCCGATTGAGCTCCTAAATAACCAGGCAAGTGGCAGGAGATGGGAATGAGCAGTGGGTGTCTACGCATTTCTCTAATTATAAAATGAGCTATTATAGGAGCCATCTCGCCATTTTAAGCTGATCTCTAGGTATGTAAACATAGATAATACAATTTATGCTCTCGTCAAGTGCGAGTTGCGAAGTGTTATTTGCTTTCTTTAAGCAGAAGAGAATATTACAGCAACATTCACCGAAAAATTCGTCGAGTATACGGTGAAAACTTTATAAGCAATTATGTTATGTGCGAATGGTGCAGACAATTTAAGATGGACGTACAACGTAAGCGATGAAGGGAAAGAATGATGCAAATAGGTTCAAACGAAACAAACTTTTAACAGTAGGATGGTTATGGGTATGAGTTTTGGGACCGAAAATGGGTCTTGCCTGTTGAACTTATGGAACGGGGGACTTTGATCAATGCACCTCTGTACTGACAGACTTTATGATGACTGCGAAGAGATATTCAAAACAAAACAAGAGTAATGCTGACTTTTGTAGTTGCTGTAACCCGACAGCTTTTGGAATAGTTTAAATGTAATGTGTTTGATGCACCGACGTCTAGCTGTGACAGTCTTTGTGCCTAGTGATTTTCATCTCATCCTTGAATTGATGAACTGGCTTGAAGGCGTAAGCTTCCATATCAATGAGGAGCTTCTAAATAAAGTGCAGGTCCATCTCACATCAGTGGCGGCAACGTTTTTCGAAAAGGGTATTGGAAAACTCGTTTTCTGATGTGACAAATGCTTGAGTCTTCAAGTTGACTACGTTAAAACATAACCATTTTTATGCATAACTTTTGGTAACAAAGTTCTGTGCTCTTGTCTTTTTGGTCAATTGGAGGTTGAAAAAACAGCCCTCATATATATATATATATATATATATATATATATATATATACTTTTTAGAATTAAAGGAGAAAATATGTAAGCCTTTACAAATTAATAACGCCACATGGCGTGACAAGCACTGAGGTAACTGTTTTAGAACGGTGAAATTGAGGAGAAGGTGTATAAACTTACGGAGTACCTGTCATACAAGGAGGGTGAGCCTCTTCATCAGAGTTATTATATTTGCAAAAAAAACTGAATTTGGGATTTCCATTTTTAATGTTAAGAACGAGAAAAAATAAAGGAATATCTGTTGTGGAGTGAGGGTCCAGCCCGGCAATACATCGGGCTTGATCAGCCCTTGAAGCAATGCAGTGTAGCAACCTTACACTAGAAACCGGTTCTTCTGTATTGACACCCTTTCAGCTCGGCTACGCTGTTTGAAATGAACGCATGTATGGGGAGAAAGGGACAGTGTTAAGTGGGTCATTATGATTGGTTGAACATTCTTGAGAGTTAGCAATATAAGTTAAGCTATTGGAAAGAATTTTGGAAATTAAATTTAGTGAAGTTTTCGATCCATCGACCATAAAAACTAAAATATGTTTTATCTGAAGGAAATTAAAAAAATATAGCAGGTTTCCACAAATGGGGCATAATCACATGTAACTATAGCAGGGATATATTTGGGAAGGTGAAATCGAAATATTTAAAAGTCTTTTTGAATAGTAGAAAATTTAGTGATAACTAATATTAAAACCCGAAAGACCAGAAATTTTTTGAAAAGATAGAATTTAATAGATTTATGTTCAACATTTATATTATGAAGCAGAAAAGAAATCCCAAGGTAATACTGAGCCTGGGACACTACGGATCTTTTTCATTTGAAAAGCTTTCGAACATAGGTTCGAAGAGAGATCTAGGCTTGTTAGCGAACGACGATCGTACACTAGCTAGGTCCTGAGTGATGTATTCAGATTTTTTTTTTTAAAATTAAGGAGTGTTTACTAATTTTCTAAGACATGAGTTACTTATAACCTGTAGTTTTTTTTGGGGATCATGACCCTCTCCCTTCTTCTAAATTTGGGGAGAGTACAGTATGATGATGGATTGACAGAGCAAAACTTTGTGTCGGATCGCAAGTTTGTTTTTTTGAGCAATAAGCATATAAGGCTGGTTGAGAGTAGAGTGTGTTTTTCTGCACGTATATTCTACATGATGGGAGAAAGGTAATTTTGTGCCCAAAATTAGGCTTAGGTACTTATATTATCGTACACAGGGGATAGGCTGTCCAAAAATTGTAGCAGAATATAATTTTTCTGGTAATCTGGACCTCCTCGTAAATATGAGGCAGACACTTAAGGATGCGTTGACTTTCATTTTCCATTCAGCGAGCCAGAGGTCTAATTGAGTTACATAGTGTTGTAAATAAGAGATCACTACGGAAAATCTCTCGTCTTGAATCATCACCACAATGTCGTTCGTGAACATGGCCAACTGAGTAATAAGAGTCAGCAGAATATCGTTCATGTAGAGGTTGAACAAAAATAGGGTCCAGCAAACTGCCCTGTGGGATCTTACACCTGATTCATTGGCAGGCGGAGACAACTTTTGCAACACGAACGTAGAAAATTCTGTGTGATAAGTAAGAATAAAGAATTTTAATCAAACGTGCAAAAACAACAAGTCGCATGGGCTTGAGAAGTAAACCATTATGCCAAATTTCATTAAAGGCTTTGTATATGTCCAGAAAAAGACCCTTAATCCCTTAGCATGATATTTTTCGATGCCAGAAGGAATCAACTCAGTGACTGCCAGCAGTAGTAGAGCACTCGGGGGCGAAACCACACTGCTGGGAAAGTGGTATATTGTAATCCATCGAGTGTAGCATAACATAGGGAACGTTGCTTACCGAAAGTAAAAAGTGGGAATGTTAATAAATCGTTACATTATTACGTATATTCTTTCCTTTCAGCACTCTAAAAATTTGAATTAAGTAGATACTAATACAATTTTTAATGTAATGTATTCATGCCCGCCATAAGATACTTCTCTAATTTCATCATAATATGATTACAGGATCTATAATCCGCTTGCATAAAAGATTAAATTTCAATTGTAAATGGATGTTGGCTTCTTTTATTTTAATTTCATTTTTTTCTATCCTACAAGAAATAGAATTAATATAGATCAGGAGAAATAAAATTAATATAGAATGCGAGGGTTGTCTTAAGAACAATGATGAAAATTATATTAACAACGAAGTGAAAACCTATCCTCTATTTCGAGCTATATTGAGGTTGTCATCGCCAAATGTCAAACAGTCTGAGCTGATCTCTAAACACATTTTTAGGAAGATAATAGCCCCGGCTTTCATATAAATTCGTGAATTTGTAACACATATATACGTTTCGAAACTGCGTTTTTAAAATTTAGAAAAATTCCATAAATATGCAACTTTTTTTTCGATTTATAATGTACAGTTAAATTCCATTTACCGTAACAGTATCAGTAGAAAACTTATTTAGAGAGATGAAGATGATAGCAACATGTTCTGTAAATTCACAATTTACTTAATATCCATCATAACTTCTCCCAAAAAGCGTGAGTATAAGATTATAACAGCTAACTCGGGCATTGAATAGATGTCGGCACAGACATAGAACAATTGCTGACGTTGTGCACCAATTTCACAGCTGTAATTGGTTCCAGAGCATTTTGTATCGTAACTGATGGTGCAATTCCAATTCTCCCTTTCCATGTTCCCCCGTCGCAGAAATCATCTGCGTCTTTTCTGGTGCTTTTACTCGTATTGATTTTCAAATAGCAGACAATCAAGGTTCTTTATCAATTAAAGTCAATAAATCATACAATCTTAACAGTATTGGAGGCGAAAAAGGGCACACATCTGATACCAGAAAAAATAGATAGATTTAGACTGAAATGAGTAGTCTATTAAAATATATTACTCTTCATAGGGTAGTGAATTCAGTAAAATTAATGCTGGAGCAATTTTCAGTCTAAAAGTATTATGAATCAAGCCACTTGTCTTAAATATTGTGCGAATGCAGACTTAAGCTACTTAAGAAAAAATCTCAGCAATATCCAGTTTTAGCTGAATTTGGATTTTTAATATTATTCGAAGTTACCCAACATGGACGCAAGTGTAATAACGTGGTAAGAACGCATCTTTAACCAAGTGTTATAAAATATATTAGACTTATATCCTCTTTAAATATAATATTCCTTTAACTGAAATGAAACACCAATTTTTTTATGTATATGTTCCAACAACTCAAAAGTTTTTCCATAAGTAAATTGTTAATATTTTCTTTAGTTATGAATGAAAACTTAATCAGAGAGAGTCGGACGAATTTGAACATAACAAGTGACTTCACCATAACTCAGTGTTCAGTGTTCTTTTATGGAATAAATGTTTAATTACGGATTCATTACTCAATGACACAAAATGCAATAACTCAATCATGTTGGGAGAATTCTATTTCACACCTGTTTCACTTTTTTAGAAGTATTACGGACTTGCCGACGATATACTGTATATATCCCTTTTTACTGTACATATCTCTTTTTACCTTATCACTTTCGAGTTTCTTATTACCTTTCATTACTTATTTATCTTTCGGTGAATCATTCAGTAGCCCCACTCTCGTGACGACCGAATCATCGTACATGAAACTGATTTTAGCACCAGCAAATATTTCTTATCAAATTTTGACCTCAAACTTTTACCAGCTGAGGCACTTAAATGTCTGAATATAATTATAAATCAATAATCAAGGGAGCTGTTATAAAAAAGTTATTGGTGAAATGAGTTGATTATATGACCATATATATTTTCGCCATCATGGAATTTAAATTACATGAGAAAATGAGATGACCTCAAGAATGAGACTGTAGAAAGGCAATTCCATTCCATAGTCGCTAAACTTGATAATGAAATTTAACTTTCATTTGAATACAGCTCATAATTAAATTGATTTATATAGACTACCATGCATAAATTCGAAATTGAGTTAAAGCATATACATCTTACGGAAATCTGTTTCAGAAATATTAGACACACACAGTTTTACCTGATAGGATTTCAAACTTAAGTTAGCGAAGGCTGAAGAGTTAGAATTTTGGTAATAAAACAGAAAAAAATGTATTAAATTTCACAAATACTATAAGATATCCGCTTATACAGGTCATACCGTTCAAAAGTAGCTTGTTTAAATGTGTCAGAACATGGAATTAAGAGCATGTAAATAAAAAAAAAAATGTGAAAGAACAACCTCTCAAATTTAAGGAAATAAATCAAAACATTTCTATCAGTAATCCTTTGGTGGCATGGGGAATATCCATGCGAATTTCATTTACAAGCCAAACGATATGTAAAATGCAGGACTATTGATAAAATTGCTGACGACGAAAAAGACAAACATGTTTGGCTTGACGAAAGGGGTGATAATTATAGTAATCAGATGAAAACTTTTGTAAGAGAGGGAGCAATTTCATATTATACATCCAAGTTAAATTAAAAATCAGTTATGAAATATTGAGGTCTTTTATGGCTAAAAGATTCGAGGTAACTTGAAAATAACTAATGACGACAAAAAGACATTTTGGAATTTGAAAATATACGAACTGTTTTGTATTTAATGTGTTTACTAAAAAACCCAGGAAAGCAAAAATAGCTCTAAGAATTATGTGTGATTCTGAACTAATCACATTAAAAATATTTAGATTCTCAATGTATGTCTTGGCAGGAAGCAAAAAGAATGGCTATATATTTATATACAAGTACTATTTTTAGTTAAAAAAAATTGTCATCGCGCAGTGTGAGAGGACGAGGCTATGGTGCATTTTTTCTGATCAAACCCGAGACATCACAACCTGTGATATCGCCGAGTAGGTGAAAAGTGCGCATTGAGTGAGTAGTGCTGAGTTGTTTTTTACCGCCAACCTGGGGATGTTTGTTCGGAGGAGAGAAAGGCTGGTGAGAGCGCCACGTACGGCGGGCAGCTGAACTCTTTCTGCAGCATGTTGCACAGGCCTTTGGGCGTGGGCGTGATGTCACTGCACTCCACAATGCATTCTGGGTAGTACACACACAGCAGGTGGAATGAAAAGTCGGGGAAACAATACATACAAAACACAAAACGGGTAAAGACGAGTTAAAAATGAACAACTAATGGTTACAACAGCTATCATGCTACTCAACACTACTACGCCCTGTTAACACAAACACATCAATTAAGAGAGTCAGAAAAAAAGCAACAATCATGCAAAATTAATACTGGTTAAACACATAGATGCTTAATACAAATAAAAAACATCAACAACAAAGACAGAAAGAAATTACATCAATTTAAAGGGTCAAACATCAACATGGGAATCCACAATGTGCATTCACTGTAAAGTTTGTTTTTGAATCTGTCATTTTGATAAAGAAATTATTTGAATTAAAAAAATATTCAGGATTTTTTTCCCCTATAGTAATTTTTATAGACTAAACGAAATAAGAATACTTAATCAGATTTAAATCTGTTATATAATTAGAGGGAAGAAAATGTACCAAACGAAATACGTGTATTAGTTTTACAAGAAGTGTAAATTAATTTATAGTTAGAGTGTAAAGAAAACCTTTTAAAGTGATGTAATCATCCATTTGAGACAAAAAAAAATTTATGTTATACTTCGAAAAACAACCGATTTAATTCTTGAACAGAATGACCAAAAAAGTTCGATTGATCTTTGATAGCTATTATATGATTCAATCTTAGTTCACAACTTCTTAAAATAATACTTTACTCACACGTATTATAAATTTCTTTTTCTGCTATTGTTAAATTCTTTTTACATGATTACTACTTAAACACGTTTGAAGGTAAACGATTACTAGACAGAAACAAATATAACTGGAAGAATAAAGTTTCTATAAATTTAAATTAAATAATGATCGAATTCCAATGAAAAAAAAGAAGTTATACATATTTATTTAAATATATATATATATATATATATACATATAAATCTTACGACACTGCATCTTTCTTTGTTCTCTCCCTCTCTTCAGAACTGTTTGTATTCCTCTCTCTATGGGGAAATTGTTATTTCTTTGGTGGAATGGATTTAGCGTAATCATATCAATTCGCTTTGAAGCTACTCGCATTTTGTTTAAATTAAATGATCGTAATTTAGAATTTTTCGATTAGAATCACCTCAGAAGGAAATGTCTAAGAATAAATGGCATTAAAGGGAAATTAATTAATTGCAATTAAATGGACTGCGAGACTTGCGATTAGTTACGGAAAAAGAGCCTAATAGAAAGGAAGAGTATCTTCCGCAATTCTCTGTACAGACAATTAGTCTATGTTCATGTGACATTAGGAAAAAACTAAACAAATTTTCGATAATAATAAAACAATTGTTTTCATACACCATAATATTTTTGAGAAATACTTTAATTAGAAATAAACACAAATAAGCAAATCTTAAGCCACCTTCATCTTGACATAATTGTTACTTGACGATTCATACGAATAATTAATAAGTTGCAAAGAAGGGAGAGCATAGGAGGGGGAAACACTAGTTTACCGTCTGAGTTCCTCTTTGAATTGTCAGACACGTCTTTTCCGGTAGCGTCGTCCACGTACGTACCGCCAGAGGGCGTCTTGGAGGGGGCCACGAAGTCGGTGGAAGCGGTAGAGTCGAAGCGCCCCCTGGCGTGCGGGGGATGGCCATGGGAGGGCGTCGACTTGTGCCTGCGGATAGTGGAGAGACGGCTCACAAAGGAAGTGTTGTGCTTGAACCTGGAACGGTGAACAATAGAAAACAATTTTTTACAAATTGAGCAACATGGATATGAATTTAAGAGAATCAGTATAGTGTGATATTTTCATTTAAAATTACTACTTTTAAAACATTGACAAGCAAATAGATTTTATGTAAAGATCAATGAAAGAACTTAATATTGAGGAGATTACAATATTTTTAGAATATCTTCAACCGAAGTGCCATCACGAAATGTTATCTCAGCTCACTATATATATATATATATATATATATATATATATATATATATATATA